>JALMQS010000030.1:15202761-15217772 GCA_024734495.1 Forficula auricularia | reverse complement strand
AATCAGAGAGTATACTCTATATGTATAGTAATAAAATAAAATGTTTTAGTCGTGTATTTTTTAAAAAATTATCATTTTAAAAGAAAATTGAAACAATTTAAAATATTTATTTGAATATTCAAAAAGTTAATGTCTGAAAAAATTTTAAATTTTCAACTATCACAGAGTATACGCTATTTGCTTAGTTCAAACCCAAAGTTAAAATTTTCCTAAATTTGTTTTTTCAATGAATCTTTAAAATATTTTTTTGAATTTCAGGAGGCTAGCTACATTTTTTCTACTGACCGGTACCGAGTCGAAGATCACAATTTTGGAATTGCTGCTCTAGTGTGAATATTAGAGAGTGTGCACGACATGTATTATTAGAAATCACTTAAAGAACGAGCTGCCCTTACTTGATGTAAGTAGGTATACAATATATATGTATATTGATAAAAATATATCTATTTTAAACTGTTTATCATAAAAAGATTAGGGATATGCTATCTAAGGTAATTGATTCACTGCCCAAGAGAAAAAAGATTAGCGTCTAGATTCAAGCCCGGTGAAATGCAAAAATTCGATCAAATAATCTGATCACTACATCAATTTACACATATTAATAAATAAATAAAAAAATAATAATAAATTAAGTATATTAGCATGTATTTGGATAGGAAAGTAGAAATTCAAACATATCTACTTCCTTGTTAAAATACTTGCTAATATACTTAATTTATTATTAAATAATATGGATGGGAATATAATAATATTAATAATCATAAAGGATCTGACTAAATGGTCTTTGTTCCAGAGCTCATAAAACAAAATTGATATAAAATTTTTTCATGTAATTGAAAGTAATGGAAGGCAGCCCAGGGCTACTGAGGAAAGAAAAAAAGTAACACATATTGAAATAAGGTGTAATTTATTGGATTCTTTCCTCCTTTCCTTTCAAACGGACGTTTCTGAGGATTCTTCCCTCCTTCTTCAGTGTTTCAAGGGGTCACTGAAGGAAATAAATAAAATGCTTCCTTCCTCTCTCCACAGCAGTGTTTAAAACTTTTTCTTCCTTAGCAGAAGCATAGAAAAACAATTTTTTTTCTTCTTTATCTTAATTACTTTTTGATAATTAAGAAAAAGAATTGTTCTTCTATGGTTCTGCTAAGGAAGAAAAAAGTTTTAACACTTCTGTGGAGAGAGAAAGGAAGCATTTTATTGTTTCCTTCATTGACCCCTTGAAACCATGAAGAAGGAGGGAAGAATCCACTGAAACATCGGTTTCAAAGGAAAGGCGGAAAGAATCCAATAAATTACACCTTATTTGGATATGTTTTCCTCACTACCCCTGGGCTGCCTTCCATTACTTTCAATTAAAAAGTTCTACCAGTCCGTCTCTCTCCAGAGACAATTTCGTTGCAAAATTTTTTTTTCTTGTCCTTACTCTTAATATTAACTCTAATTTTTTATCTAAATAGTAAAAAATATTTTTAGAAATATTTTAAATTCGCAGGGAAGTGGACAAAATTTTTTTTAAAAAACAATATTATATTGTTTTTAAAATGTTTTAATTATGTTTTAATGGAAAATGTTTGTTACTGACTGTCTTATAGTTGAGAGATTTTTGACAAAGAGTTATATTGAATGAGCCACTGATGAAGTCTCAATAAAGTGACGAAACGTCTGGTAAATTAAATAACTAACTCTGTTGTTTGATTTTTTGTCCACTTCCCTGCGATTTTAAAATATTTAATAAAATATGGACGCGAATGATGAAATATTTTCAGAAATTTTGAAAAAACTAAAAATGTCACAAATGAAATAAAAAATTGCTACCAAAACTAGACAAATTTTCATAAAACAATAGGTTAATAAACTGTTATAATACATTCTTTAATGAAAATTCATCTTCTATTTTTTTATTTATTCCTTATAAAAGTGAAACATTACTCCTATTCTTGGCAAAACCTTTTTTATTACTTAAATTTTTCATCCCAATAAATATAAAATGAAAGAGAATTGTTAGTTAAGAGAGTTCAATGCGCGGTCTCGTTAAATGTATATATATTTTTTAAGTTTAGCTCTTATAAATTGACATGAAACCTCACCCGACTCTAGATTTCCGCGGGTCGAATTTTTAGAAACAAAATGATTCTTACAACTACTATAAATAAATTTTTCACCTACCAAAAAAGAAACAAATCTAATATCATAATAATCTTTATCTTTTATCCTAATTATACTTTATTCGACTGTTAAGAGTCTAAAAAGAGAAGATCTTGATTTATCCGTTCTCCCAGTCTTATTGATTTCGAATTAAAATTTTAGACAGTTTTAAATAAAATAGATTGAAGGGACGGACGTTTAATAAAGAAGTTCCAAGTTCAGATGCCTCTAAATCATCTTTAAGCCTTTAAATCATTCCCCACGCATTTCAAACACAGCTATACTTAGTTTAATGACTAATTGTGGAATTAGCAATTCAAATAAAATAAATCTCTTTTATTACTAAATATCTTTTGTGTTTGCTGTCTTTCCTTTTAATTGACGTTCTTTATGCACGCAGAATGCTCGTATATATATTTATTGATATTATCAAGTCAGAATTTCACCTAACTAGAGTTATTTAGAAGGGATGAATCAATCAAATTTGAAATTGGGAAAAAATGAATTTTTTTAATGAAATGAATTAATAGTTATCTTTAAATATATAAAGTTATACAAATAAATGTTTGCATACTGAATAAAAAAGAGAGAATTTTGAAAAATACACCATTTTTTGCATTTGATTCTATTTAAAAAAGGATTTTGGGCTTTCAATCTTTTTTTTAATGAAAATGATGAGAGAAGGAGTTACACCAAATAGGTGCCTGGGTTGGCCCCTCCAGCGTGAAAAGAAGAAGAAGATTTTATGGAATGGGCAGGGGTCGAAGGTATCTGTGGATACGGGTCTTAAAAAGCTTAAGGTTATAAATCGCGGGAAAGATGGTGGAAGGGAGCGAGTCCCAGTCTCTTGAGGTCATAGGGATAAAAGAGTTGGCGAAAGCGCTTGTTCGACTTTTATCCAATTTGACAGCGAAGGGGTGCTGAGCGTTCGAAAACCGCGTGTTTCTCGTAAAGAGGGCATTAGGGGGGATAATTGATTTCAGCTCGACTGAACAGACACCGTGATAGTATCTGTAGTACAGGTAAAGGGCAGAAACGGTTCTTCGGTGAGCTAGGGAGTCGAGTGAGTTGGTTAGAGCCGGGTCTCCTATTAGTTTAATTGCTCGCTTCTGAATCGCATCCAGTGTAGCAAGAGAATGCTTGGAGGCACCCTTCCACAGATGAGAGCCATTTTCGAGACAGTGACAAATTTGAGCCTTATACAGTGTAAGAAGTTGACTGGGAGTATAATAGCGTCTAGACCTAAATAGGAGACCAAGCTTGCGCGCTGCAGCTTTAGCGGTGGTTGAGATATGGTCATTCCATGAAAGGTCAGACCCTAGAGTGACGCCTAGCATTGAAATTTTATCCCTAAATTCCAGTGAGTTTGAATCGAATGATATGTTTGGGAAGTTTCTGTCGACGCGCCTAGAAATAAGGCAACTGCAGAAAATTAGATGATTGTAGCTAATCAGCTGAAATTCGGGTTACGAGTTTGTATCAATAAAGTACATCCTGTGCCAAGTTCCAGCTTTCTAGCTCATAACATGAGCTAAGAAACAAATTTTCCAAATCACTAAAATTTACTGAAAAGTTTTCAATTTGTCAGGGATTTAGATTCGATGTCGCCCTAGACCCTGTCCAATGTGCCGCCCTTTTTTCTAAGTAGGTAAAAATGATTGTCAAAATTATATGGTTAATTATCAAATATTTAAACTATCAAATATTATTTTAGGTTAAAAATAAAATAAAATGAGAGAGTCTTCTGTTTTTTAAATAAAAATAATTTTTAATTATTTCTAGAGACTATAGTTTCGAAGGCATTGTCTTCATCATCAGTCTATCACAAATATTTTCAAATTAGTTACAAATTAAGATTTATACATAGAAAATTTTGAAAATATATAATAATAATATATAATATAATAAAATTATATATTTTTCAAAATTTTCTATGTATAAATCTTAATTTGTAACTAATTTGAAATATTTGTGATAGACTGGATGATGAAGGCAATGCCTTCGAAACTATAGTCTCTAGAAATAATTAAAAATTATTTTATTTAAAAAACAGAAGACTCTCTCATTTTATTTTATTTTTAACCTAAAATAAAACAATTCTGTTACCATCGACAGTGAAATCTTTTATTCAACTAATATCAAATATTATTTTAAATATAACTGTTTATTGGTTTACATAAATTTTTCAAAAATAATTTCAAATATAAATTACTAATTTTCCGTAATAAATAGTAAATACATTTTTTTAATTAACATATGAGATCAATTTCTTCTTTCTAACTTTGGTTCGCGCGAAAACGTCGATTAGATCGGCGTAATCAATTTTTTGCACTAATTTAGTCTCAATAGACAATAATGCGAGTGCATTAAGTCTTATCTTGACCCATACTTGCACGCAAATAGTTTTTTACCCTTTTTAGGGTAGAAAAAGATCTTTCGTATAGTTCCGTGGCTTTTAAATAAAAACGAAAGAGATTTTAAATAAAGGCAAATATTGATAAATTAAAAGATATAGAAGTATACTTACAAACTAAAACTAAATTCTCTAATAAATTTACTAAAAACTTTCCATTTATTTATAATAAAACAAATCCAAATAAATTTTTAATTTAAATTATCTCTGTACATAACAAAAAAATACTCCAATACTAATGAAATTTAAACGGGACCAATCGGGAATTAGACTGAATCTAATGCAAAAAAATCATCGAAATCGGTCCACATGGTAAAGAGTAAATAAATGTTGAAACACACAAAAAATATATAACCTCCTCCTTTTTCAAAGTCGGTTAAAAAGTTATTTAGTACTAAACTATTTTCGGTCTTTAGGAATCTATATTAAATATTTATTACTTTAAATGGACCGAGATGAATTATATTTATCTTATTTGTAATTTTCTATTTCTAATTTGCCTTCATATATGGAAAAAAATGTTCTGCTCCGAGTTTCACTAGAATTATATTTGTTGAAATCATCGTATTAAGTGAATTTGATTTTTATTGGACTAATCAGTCTCACAAAATGAAGTAAATTTAGTGAAAGATTGTTTTCTACGGAATTATTATAAATGATAGGACTCAATGCGAGAAAAAGATGCAGCATCCTTGAGAGAAAATACATTCATAAAAGAATATTTCATATTAACACGTCAGTATGAATTATCTCCATAAGATTTTGCCCCCCTAGGTCCGGGATTCACGGGACTAGGCCTAATTCCACCACTGCATATTGTCTTCCAATTTTCTTAGCAGGGAAGGATTATGTATCTTAATGTACAAAAGAGTTCAAAATAACTCGAAAATGCTTATTGAAGCATTTAGTCTCGAAGTGGAAACTTTCCTGAAAAAATTAGACAAGAAAAACACCATTAAATATGATTTTCTTCCGCCATTTCTTAACACAAATAAATAAAATAAATAAATAATAATTGGAAATATCGAGTGAAATCAATACAATGGGTTAATTTGAATAATTTTTATATTAATATTTTATAATTTTACTTGTGCGGATGGAGTTTCGACCAATGAATGAAAAAGTCTCGTTCTCTACGTGTGACGAGGAAGTTCTTCAACAACCCCACCCGGCATTCGCATTTAATTTATGATCACTTTCATTAAAAACAAATGATCATTTGAACTTTTTATGAGTCTCCAAATTATCAAGATTTAAGAAAAAAAAATTGAACGTGGTTCTAATTTTGAGTCACTATTAGTAGTAAAGACATTTGATGTATTTCCAGAGTATCAAAAGCCATAAATATTATTTTTTCCTTCGCGTATATTCCTTTAATTAAATGATTCATCTTTTAAATCATAAATTATTCAGAGACATTTTTTTTATAATTAATTAGAAATATAAGAAAAAAGGAAAATAAATTAAGGATATGACCTCATTCGAATGAAGAATTTATGAGGGGACAAAAAGTGAGATACAGCCGTCATCCAACCGGCCATAGGTGAAGCTGAAGGCAAAGGTACACCGAAGATAGAAAACGATCAGCTGGATTTATATAATTAAACCATAATTAGACATCTTAGTAAATAATAAAATTAGATTTATTATACCATTTTGGAGCTGAGCTTTTGGACATCATTCAATTAAGATAAGAAAATTCATATTAAGCAGAGGCAATAAAAGAGTCGTAAAGCGAAAGAATTAGTGAATTTGAAGCAATATTCCACCTTCCTAATGGGGTTAATAATTTGAAAACCAAATAAATTTACTAAAATGTATCGAATCTGCTTAGGGATTTGAAAATAAAATTGCATTAATATGATATTGAAAAGGATTTTCTTGCCTGCAAAGATTCATTATATATTTTACAACATTCTACCTAATAGGAGAAATTTTAATTCAATTAAATTACTTTGCATTTGATTAGAAAAATAAGATCTACTTTTTATTTTTTTATTATAATTTCATTTAAATTGAATTCCATTCCATTCTACAATTATTAGAATAAATTTCGTTTTTTTTTAAGTTCGTTATCTCTTTCATAATTACACCATATAGAATTCTTTTTGTCTTACATTTTTTTTAATATTACTTCTGCGACATAAAGGAAGAGGGATCCTGGGCAGGAAAGGGCGCGTCATTACGAATTAATATTCATAGCGCTATAAATTCATAGGGAATTATATATCTTAGACATGGCGTAGCAAAGGGTGCAATGGTATATATGAAGGGCTGGAGCGATGGGCCGGGGGTGACAATGCGATGTAATTAGCAAAAAATGCCAATTGAATTGGCTTAGAAGCGTTTCAGGGGATGAGGGTTCGAGCCTCGGCGTCGTAGTATATCACTGCTATGACAAGACACGACAATAACTCAACCGGTTTACTACCCGAATTGGACTACAGAGTGTGTCCTCTCCGCGGAGTCTCTCTTGGACAAATAATTCTGGCCGTGAAACCCCTCAAGACCTTGATTGACGACGTCCCTGTATGGGAAATAGAAAAGAATATTTTATCCCATTCTATTATTTATGATACACTCATGGAAGAATGGTGGTTAGAGGCGCGAAATAGAAGTTTTCCAGGCATGAAGTGTAACGATAAATATGTCTCTGGGAGAGATTTTTGGGTGGGTGTAGCAATGAGGTAATTTGTATGATCGGCAAAAGCCAGGTGGAGAATGGACCAGGGGTTGATTGATCGCCATCGGACCGAACATCCCAATCCGACGGGTGTTAATCCCGCTCAAGATGAGCCAAAGAAGACAAGCACCCAGCCAAGGGCCATTAAGAGCGCCCGGGCCCGATAACCAATGCAGGGAGGCTTTGTTGCGATAATTTATGTAGCTGCTACCAATGGGAGATTTCAAAACATCTGCAATCCCTCAAGCAGATAAGGAAAAAAATACAACCTAATCGAAACATTAGATCAACCATTCCTGGAGGCATTTTGTACGCCGAATCGAGATTAAAATATTTCAGTATATACTATCCCTTTGCATTACATTTGTAATATTTAATATTTATTCTCCCTTTTATGACTAAATAAAAACATTGTGCTTGACTTTTATTAAACAATAAATTTCTTATTTATGAATGACAATTAGTACGTATATTCATGTGCATTCAAAGCATAATATCTATAATTTATGTATGATGCAATACTTTTGCATTTAATCTGAATTGAAAAAAAACATGATTTATTATACAAATATTTTCGAAAACATCTTCATCAGGTAAAAATAAATAATTAGCTTGGTATCATAAATTAAAATAAAAATAATTTTAATGATAACTACAAAAAATCTTTATTTCATTTAATTCTATAATTGTTTGTGGGACTGGCTTTATCTTCCTTCTTCAATCTATATAAATCTGCGCCGGGAGGAATATTCTCAGAAAAAAATAAATAGAAATAAATATATGAATAAAAATAATATATTTAATTATATTTTTAAAATATTTTACTCTTGATGACCAACTTATGGTCAAATAAAAACATAGAATATTTTTCTCTTTAAATTAGAAGATATTAAAAGCATTTGAGATGTAAAAACAAAAGAACTTATAATCGCATTATTCTTAAATAAATAAATTAATAAATTCTCTGGCTCGACAACCCTTCATGGGTCTTGGCCTACTGAATTGGTTGCTGTCCTAATTGGAAACAGTATCGAGGGGTCAAGTGGTTAGCTCAACGCACATCTACAACCTTTGTTTCAGTTTTCTTAACCGAGATTCGCTACTTCTCAATCAAGCAGCTACTCATTTATCCTCACGAGGCTGAGTGAACCCCGTTCCAGACCCTATACTTACAGAAAAATTTCTGAGCATAGCCGGGAATCGAACCCGGGACCTCCGGGTTGCCAGTCAGTTACTCTGCCCATTAGACCACGGAGGCGGTTATTCTTAAAAAAACTAAATAAAATTAATTGAAAAATTTAAGAGAGGAAGCCCCTTAATGCAATGTAAAAATATTCTATTAAAATATTAGATTTTTTACCTTATTAAATTCTTTCTTGGGAGTCTCGGGTTGGCCGAGATACCTAAGGCGCTGGCCCCGCTTCAGCATCGCCTGGGTTCAAGCCTGGCTAGCATATAAAATTTCTACCGGCTAAATATCGACTCCCTCACTATCCCTACTAACACTTTACTGATGGCTTTCTAAATGGGCTTTGTTCCCGGTGACAATAAATAAATAAATAAAACAAATTCTTTCTTGATATAGGTATTTGGTTTTCATCGTGAGTTGTATTTTTGAAAAAAAATCCATCTAATTTTCAAAAAACGATACTCAAACCTTCGGGCTAATTATTTTACAACATTCATCTGGTTTTCGAAAAATTATCGAAATTTCGATGATAAGTTTTGATTCATACAAATGAACAGAACAACTTTGTAAAAAAAATGAATATTCTAGATTTATTACTGACATTTAGCTGAATTTGAAAGAGATTCAAAGATTTCATTGATCCACGACTATCTTCGTTTTTCTTTAAATGTCACTTTTGCTCAAAAAGTTATACCTACTATGAATCGGGAAAAACAAATAAACCTTAAAAAGTTATCATAATTAAAAAATAGGACATCAGATGACGGATAAAGTGCTACTGCCATGGCCCCCAAAATCTGAAGCGAGCCCCTTATTATGGAATAAGTATGTGTTTTTTATGTAGTAGAAAAAGTTGGTCACCTAGAATCGGTTTTATTTTTGGCGTTGTGCTTGTGCCTTGTTATTTTAATAAAAAATAAATATAGTGTACTAGATAAGGTCCTAAAAATAAAAAATAAACTAACATAAACTACATTCACATACATTTTTACTTTCCAATGATAGTAGGGGTAAACGCTTAACTCTATAAATGAAAGCGAAAATAATTTTTAATTTTATTTATATTAATTCATATAAAATTTAAATTTCTACTTGTATTCATTGGAGTATATTCACATGATCACGTAGATCTAAAAACAGTTACTGAAGTGTATTAAAAAGACCCTGCACTATACTGTAGAATTTTATTAACTCGTTTTCTGGTCTGTCTATTTGTTTGTTTGTCTGTCCTGTGCAAATTTTGAATTAGATTCAACGCAGTTGACGAAAACGCCCTTCAGTTAGCTTACATATCAATCCTAAAAGCATAGCAATTGCATACCCTACAGGAGTTACCACGTTTGAAATATTATTTTCGCGCGAGTTTTCGAAATTTTAATATATATAAAGAGTATTGTTTTCAGTCAAATTTTTATTTACTTGCCGTAATTTGAAATGTATGAATCATGAAGTAAACTTACCACGTTTTTACTAATTAGCTTTCTTGTCTGTCTGTATGTGCTATCGATTTTAAGCTAACTTCCCATTGACTAAAGACTACAATTTTAACATATAGCTCATTACTGGATGTTAATGCAATATAAACTCGTTTTTCTGTCTATCTGTAAAATACAGTTTCTAGAGTCTAAAAAACATTTTTTTGAATTATTGAACTTTATAAATTTAGTCATCTAAGTACATAAGCAATATAGAGTTTGGATATTCTGGAAAATTATTTTGAAATCAAAATATGTTTAGTTTAATTAATATATGCTAGATGAGTTATCAAAATTCTAATACTTTCTTCCCTAATTTCTCTACCAATATACCCCGATTGACAATGCATTTGGAATAATGAAACCCAATATTATCAAGAAAGAATTGAACGAAGATTCCTATTTAGAATCTGGGGAATAAGAAAAGTCTTGTGTGAAGATCAAACCTTTTAAGATTTAAATGAAGAGCTTATATTTAATCAAGATCTCTTTATATTATTTTCGTTTTTAATTTTTACAAGATTATATTTAAAAATTATAATAAAAACTACATATTTTTCTGAATATCGTTTTCATTATTCTAAATAAGTGTTTTTCAACCTGTGGGTCGCGACCCCATTAGGGGCCGCGAAGACTCTATAAGGGGGTTGCGAAGCTTCAGAAAAAGGAAAAAAACAAAGTTTAAAAATATATTTTTATTAAGAAAATGTTAATTAAAGAACATTTGTAGGTTAACACAAATCAACAAAAATAAATATGAGTCACATTCACATTAATGTTTTTCGTTAACTAATTTCTTCCATCGTGGATCCGTATATATAATTATATATATTTTTTTATTAATTTATATCAGGATTTATAAAAATAAATAATAAATCAATACTTTTTTACTGTTTTTAAGTGTTTTTTACATATAAAAAAATAAAAAATTGTACACAAAGTCAGAAGCCGGGCCTCTCAAACACCGGGGGGATAGGGGGCCGCGAATTTTTTTTCATTCTAAGTGGGTCGCGTTATAAAAAAGGTTGAAAAACACAATAAACATCTCTTAATTTAAAATTAAAATCACTGTTTGTTTGTTTGTTTGTCTGTCCAGTACAAATTTTAGAATTTTTTCAACAGTTTCAGAATTCCATGGCCTTCTTCCTGCTGTCTCAAGCAGAGAAACTGAAATAAATCTGAAATTTTCCACATATTTCATGAAGATGTTTAAAATTGATTGCAAAATTTCACACACACAAGGCTAAATAGCAGAAAATATATATAATAGCCTACCGCTCACTTTAAATTTAATTTACCCCGGATCAGAGACAAGAAAAAATAATTTAAAAACTGTATTTGTTGGTGATTGGAAAGCAAATACTGTACGACCACCCTCTCCGACATCTTGCTAATGAGTTGCTCGACACGGGGGCTCATTTCTAGGGAGATAAAATAGTGTCCCCGGCACTCGGACTCACTTCTTGTTAATGGAGAATATCGTTGATGATAAACTAGAGATAAAAATGTTCCATGTGTCAAGTAGATTTTTTTATTATTATTATATAGATATGGATGCGCGCGGTTAATAACAATTTAAATCCTTATTTGCATTTTTAAAACGTCATTTTTATGATTATATTCATGCATGGAATGATTAAGAATAACTGTCGGGTCACAAATCACTGGTGGGGCAGGCTGTTGGCCAGCCTTGACTCGTCAAGCCCCAAAACGCCCCCTCTGCCCCCGGGCATCCGCCGCCCCCGCGAACTCCTCTCCCACTCACCTACCTTATAGCCGCCATTCCACTAATAGTTTTTTTTATTATGATTTCAAAAAATCAATTTATTAATTTTTTTCTTCTGTCTCAGATGATATTTGTTATAATTCCAACATTTTTTTCTGTCATACAGAATGGCCGGAGCCCGTCTATCCGTCCGGCTTTGAGAAATCTATAGTGACTTCATAATCTTTGATTTAAAGATATTACGCTATTAAATTAACATTTTCCGTGAGGTTTTTTATTTCTCGACTCGTACAAGACCCGCTGCTGGAACGTTTTCGTCAAAATAACAAATCGGCTTGTTAGACTGGCGTGTTAATATGAAATATTCTTTTAGGAATGTCTTTTCTCTCAAGGATGCTGCTTCTTTTTCTCGCATTGAGTCCTATAATTTATAATTATTCCCTAGAAAAAATCTTTCACTAAATTTGCTTCATTTTGTGAGACTGATTAGTCCAATAAAAATCAAATTCACTTAACATGATGAATTCAACAAATTGATATAATTCTATGAAGGTTTTCTTGTAGAAAAATAAGAAGAAGATAACTATAATTCATCTCGGTCCAATTAAATTAATAAATATTTATATAGATTTCTAATGACCGAAAATAGTTTAGTACTAAATAACTTTTAAAGAAATCGTTTGTTTATTCTCGCAATGAGTGGGCAACTCCATTTCATCCAATGTCCACTAAAAAAAATTAAAATTAAAGAAATTATCATATATTATGTTAAAAATCTGATATGCAAATAATTCGTTGGTAAAAAATGAATTAGGAAGAAAAATCAAATAAATCATTTATTTATTTGATGGATTATTCCAATTATTGAGAAAAACTAAATTAATCTAATAATAATAAAAATTTCAGATTATTCTGACAGATATACTCTTGTGTAAATTTTATAAATAAAAATTATTTATTCTAAATAGTAATCAAACATTTATACTTAATGAGTTAGGTGTTGGTTCTAGGTGAAACATTTTAATATAATAATAAAACTTGAGCAAGATGCGAGGTAGGTTTCACAAAAAAGAAATAAAACAAAATTGAGTTTTGAATTCGATATATTTCGGGGGTGAGCCTTTGACTCCTGATGATGAGCTCACCCCGAAATATATCGAATTCAAAACTCAATTTTGTTTTATTTCTTTTTTGTGAAACTACCTTGCATCTTGCTCAAGTTTTATTATTTATATACTTAGATATTATTAAAAAATCTCATAAGTCATTTTTACGTTTCATTTGGAATTTCCAACATTTTTTTCGACAACAAATCTTTTTATATTTCCGTAAATTTATTCCGAATCATGCAATTTTTTTTAACCGTCTTCAAAAAAGGAGGAGGTTCTCAATTCGACTGATTTTTTTTTTGTGTCTATGTTACCTGATATCTTTGCCAATTGTGAACCGATTTTGATGATTTTTTTGCATTGGGTTCAGTCTAGTTTCCGATTGGTCCCGTTTTTTTTCATTGGTATTGGACCTTTTTTGGTATGTTTGTTTAGGCACAACTTCTTTGTTTATGAACCGATTTTAATGATTATTTTCATATTAGAAAGAGGGTACCTTAGGGGTGGTCCCATATTAATTTGGTCAAGTTCTGATGATATGATCAATGACGAATTAACGTAAATATCCAATTTTTATGAGCAATTAATCGAAATTATAATAAATAAAATCTTTTATAAAAAAAATCAATCTAAAAACGTTCATTTAAAACCCGCAAACGTTTCTAGAGAATTTCTATATTTATGAATTTAATTTTATTATCATTTTCTGATTCATCGCCCCACCCTTTCCTCTTACGAGATGCGTGCAAGGTATTATATTAAGTCACTATTAATAACATCACTAAAAAGAGAAAAAATAAAAATAATTTTTATAAAAAAAATAAAACTGACTTCAAAAAATTAAATGCAACAAATAAAATAATAAGAACTCAAAAATAAAATAAAATACACTAAAAGGTATAAAAATAATTATCTAATTTAGTTACAACTAAACGACGAAATATTTACATGAAATCACTTTTTGAAGTCGGTGCTAAACAAACATATTATAAGCGAGCGTACCCGCCAATCGTACTAAGTAAAATCCCTCGAGTTTGATTCATAAAATGTCTATGTTTTGGCACCGACTTCAAAAAGTGATTTCATGTTAATATTTCGTCGTTTAGTTGTAACTAAATTAGATAATTATTTTATACCTTTTAGTGCATTTATATTTGATTTTTGAGTTTTATTATTTTATTTGTTGCATTTAATTTTTTGAAGTCGGTTTTATTTTTTTTTATAAAAAATTATTTTTATTCAATTTTTTTGATTAATTTTATTATCCAGATGCTAGATAAATTTCAAAACATTTGAGTGGTTTTGATATTATCACCTAAATTAGATTATTTTTTCAAATTTCAACTATGTCATTATTTTGAGATAATATAGAAATTAGATAATTAAAGTATTTACTTTGCTATTAAAAAATACCTCCAGTATTCCGTTTGAAATACAATAAATTAATATGATTTGAATTATTTATTAAAGGTGATTTTCGAAAATACATTATGTCTTAGACAAGGAGAGGAGATATTTAAGTCCTGTATAACAAGAAGGAACCGGAACCCCAGGTTCTATTGTCCTACTGTACATATAATAAATCTATCGAATTGTAAATTAGAATCTAGAAGCCTTGGGTTCATCTATTGGCTTATATATTGTTGAAGCACCTTTTAAGAAGTCGCTATCTCTAGTTTATGTGACGCCGATGAGCGAAATATGATCGCCGATCATTGAATGTGAAGTGTCCTTTGCTGAATCCCAAAAAGCCCCGGAGTACCCGCATTTCCCCTAAATCGAAACATCCGTCCTTTCTTTTATTGTTTGATACACTTTTCGAGACTTTCGTTGAGGGGTTAGGAGGCCTTTTATAAACGATCGATCACTCTCCTGACAGAGCTCAATTAAGAGATCGTCAAATGAAATAAACAAATCAGATTTTATCCAATTGCCCCTATTAAAGTTTGCCAACGAAATTTTTTTATTTTGCTTTATCATATTTAAATATCATTTATTGATTCTTAAATAAACACCACTTAGGACCCTGGTTCCAATTAAATTAATAATGAACTTAAAAGCTATTGAAGGTACACATTAATCAAGATTAACTTAATTTCTAACTTAAAGATCTTCAGATATTTTATACTTTAAAATTTGTTGCGAATTTCTCATCATCTAAGAAGTGAAAAACGATTATATTGATTTTTCTAAGTATTAATTAAATAATTAATGAGTGAAAGACTGTCAAAATATGAAATCTTCTATTGAACATATTATTTGTATTTTTTT
>JALMQS010000030.1:14943637-15202661 GCA_024734495.1 Forficula auricularia | reverse complement strand
ACGTTTCGGTTTTTATTGGTGACCATTGCTGAAGACATAGAGTATCGACTTTAAAACCAAAAATAGCGATTGAGTCTCATCAAGTACTTGAGGAATAACCATTTCATTTGATTTTGATTTATTATTGGTAACCATTGCTGAAGACATGGAGGTATCGACTTAAAATCAAAAATAGCGATCTAATTTCATCTAGTACTTGAGGAATAAAATTCTACATTTGATTTTGACATTTCGGTTATATATTGAGGAACCATTGCCAGCCATAGAGTACTAATGACTTGAGATTAAAATTCTAACGTATCGATTATTACTAATGCTAGAGGAAAACCTTATTGAAGTCCAAAAGTGACGATCGACTATTGAGATGGCAACACTGTGTCTACTGAAAACGTGGAAAATAGACTTAAAATCAAAAAAGACTAAATTCTTTATGGCAAACAACTCAAGCTTGAGTTGTTTACCAAAAAGATTTTAGTCTTTTTGATTTTAAGTCTATTCTTCCACGTTTTCAGTAGATGTTGCCATTAATAGTCAAAACATCAAAAATGGAATGCAATAAGGTTATTCCTCTAGTATTAGATAAGAATCGATCGTTATTTTTGATTTTAAGTCGATTCCTCCATGTCTTCAGCAATGGTTACCAATAATAATCGAAACGTCAAAAACCTAATGTAGAATTGTTATTCCTCAAGTATTAGATGAGAATCGATGGCTATTTTTGATTTTAAGTCGATTCCTCCATGTCTTCAGCAATGGTTACCAATAAAAACCGAAACGTCAAAAATCCAATATAGAATGGTTATTCCTCAAGTACTAGATGAGAATCAATCGCTATTTTTGGTTTAAAGTCGATACCTCTATGTCTTCAGCAATGGTTACCAATAAAAACCGAAACGTCAAAAAATCCAATATAGAATGGTTATTCCTCAAGTATTTGATGAGAATCAATCGCTATTTTTGGTTTAAAGTCGATTCCTCTATGTCTTCTGCAAAGGTAAGGGATAAGAAAACAACGCAGTTGCTATGGTTACTTATAAAATTTCCTCCCAAATTTTTAGCATTTCACAGAGAGAAGCCTATCCATTCTTATTTAAGCAAGGCTAAATGAGCTATATTAAAAGGTTCAAATGAATAAATTTTAAAGAATTTAAAAAATTAAAAAGTACTCTCTTACTCTAGAGTAAAGTACTTTAAAATATAATTTTACTAAAAACTTTATTTATCCTTTTTGTGGTCCCCAAGGTACTTAATTAGGATATTAAATTTCATCAAAATTGGTTAAGTCATTTTCAAGATATTTAGAAAAAACTAAAAAAGTACTGAAATAAAGTACTAATGTTTGTGGGTCGATATGTACCAAAAACTAATCAGCGCTTCATTTTGTTCAAAGAATGCTAGGTTTTCAATTTCATTTCAATCGGTGCAACGGTGTGGAAAAAATCGTGGGCCAAAAAAGCGATAACATACATCCATCCATACATCCATCCATCCATCCATCCATACATCCATACATACATCCATACATACATACATCCGCACGCACTAAATGAAAAAATGGCACTTTTTGGCCTCTCGACGAGACCCCATGTAATTTTTGGCAAAACCGTCACGTGCTAAAATTCAACCTAATTGAATACTACAATTTGTGACTTTAATTGAGTCCATGGGTTCCGTAGTCTTTACCTGAGGACCCTTTGAAGCCACGCTTGCCCCGAGAGCGATTGCAATACTTTACCCATGCTTTGCATTGGATAAAGTAAAAACAGCATTAGAATGAATAAATTATACTACGGTTCAAAAAAATCGAGCCACCAATAAAAACTTGATTAAATACCAAATTATTTTTAAAATTTTTACAAATATTCATATGATTTTTTCTCTAAACTATTAAAATAACATATTCAAAAATATTGTTGAAAATTTTTGAATTTAATAAAAAAAATAATTAAAAGTAACTTAAAAGATATACCTACAATTACAAATTATCCTACTTTCTCAATATCACTTTACATTTAAATAAAATTTTAATAAAAGATCAAATTCCATTTGAAATATCAATAAAATGAATTATTTTCAATTAATAAACATTGATAGAAAGATAAAATATACAAAATGGATATTTCTGAAGTTCAAGCAGTTCAAATTGTGTGCCTAATTATTCATGGGCTAAGTCACCGACAAGTGGCAAGTACTCTTTCAATAAACAATAATTTCAATTACTCGGCCCTCAGGCTGGTGCCCTGGCGGGCAGCGTCTCGGTACAAAAATTTTATTCCTCTTAAAAAACCACACTCCAAATGTATACCCGTAAACTACCGAAAATACATCGTCTCTTAAAAGTTTCGCCTCTTTAATTTTTGAGTGGCGGGGGGGGGGGGGGGAAGGAATAATTATGAATATATTTAAATTTAAATTTCATTTTTCCTTTTCAAAACAAAAATAATGAAATGATTTATGAACTGCAAAAAATTCGCAGGTTGAATCATGGAAATTATTCAAATTTACGCGGTTCAATTAATTTAATTAATTACAAAAAATATATTTAATGTTTCTTAATTTAAAATGAATTGGAGTCTTTCATTTCAAAATTCGAGTGCAAATTAAAATTATATTTCAAATTTGCCTGGTTAATGAAAATCAATTGGAGCTGTCAGTTTAAAATCCTAGCTGACAATTATATTTCAAATTTGCCTCGTTAATTAATATATATTTAATGTTTTTTAATTTAAAATCAATAGGTTTTTTTTCATTTTCATTCGAGTTCAAATGAATACAATATTATCTCGACACAAAGTCTAAATCAAAAATTTATAGCTTTAGTAACTGAAATCATGGTATAAATATTAATCTCAGATTGGTCTAGTGGTTTTTCTTTTTTCATTGTATTAAATTTAAGATACTATAATTCTTTTGGATTGTTAGAAGTAACTTTGTAATAAATTGTATATATTTTTTTTCTGGCTAATAAAACATCCTATTAAAACTAAAAAAACTAAAAAAAAGTGGTTAAAGCATGACTTTAGTTCAAGAGTTCGTAGGTTCGATTCTAGGCAAGAGGGAGATTTTTTTAGAGAAATTTCTCTTAGCGTTGTTACAAATTAATCTAGACATACATATATAGTATACTTGAGTGATCTATTTTATTCTATTCTATTAGATATCTCTTAATATTAAATGAATGTCTTGTTTACTTCTAGTAAAACCTCTTATTGTATATAATTGTTATCATAAAACGACTTTTATTTTCTGCAAATAGTGATATCTTAATAATCAAAATATTAAAAAAAAATTAAGAAAAACTTTGTTTACATTATTAATTTTTTTTTAATTTTAAAAACCCACTATAAGTTTATAAGAAATATTAATATTTATTAAAATTAGATTACCTTGTACTTTAAAACGGCAAAGAGGTTTTTTATTTCGTAAATTTTCCTCTTACTACAAACACGGACTTAATAAGACATTATCGCAAGCACTGAGAGAGATCAAGAACAGTCGATGGTGGGGATGTAATCTCCGAAGTCGAAGCTCAAATAAAATGTATACGCTAATGCATGTAAAATAATTGGTTCAATAAATTTATTATTATTATTTACCTTGTACTTTAAATATTAATATAATAATTAATTCAAATTTTCATCTAATTAATTCAACCAAATGAATAATTAAAATAAATATATAATTCATTTGATTGAATATAGTAGATTCTAGATCAAATGAATATACTCATCTTCTAGTCAGAAATACATAATATATTTATTATAAATAAAAAATCTTCAAGCTTATACCATATCTTGTCGTAATTACATATTATTTCATTTAAATACCCAACTATTAAATTTAACTATTCCACTATTTTAATCAAATAACAATATTTTCATAATTTACTTATTGCTTCTTGGTTCAAATAGCGGCATCTTAACTATCAATATATTTAGAGTTGCTCTAAAAATATGAGAATACTTAAAATACGCATATCATTTATTCATATTGAACAGAGATCAAATTTCGCCATAATTAACTTCACCATCTATTCATATCAAATATAATTTCTTAACTATGAATATATCGTTTTTTCAGTATAGTTGAAGAATTTTATTAGTTTAATAATTAGTAAAGTAATTAGATTAGAGAAATGTTAACCCGTTGGGACAATATGTTGAAGAATAGTTCATCATAATTTCCCGGTGAATAGATATATATCAGCATCTGATGAAATATAAATAAAATAATCAAGATTGTTTTAATATTGATTCTAAAGTTCAAACTGTTTGAGCACGAATGGTTAAAAAAATTAATAATAATATCGGTTAGATAGTAATTATGATCTGAAGTAATTTACAATTTTTTTTTGTTAATTGATATTATTATAATTATCAAAGGTATATATTTAGATAATCTATCTAGTCCTCTCATGTTATAATTTAAAAATACTTCAAGGATAATACAATTTCAAAGGGGTTGGCTTTTTATATAAATTTTTATTATTGCTTAATTGATTCAGTCGGTCATCTAACCTCGTTAGGATTAATAGAATACTCTCTAAGTATCTTTTTTTCCAACAAAGTGAGTTTTATTTCTATTTATTATATACTACAAATACCGAGTGTTTTTTTTATCTTATTCTCTTATAACTCAAAAACAGTGCATTATATGAAAAAAAGTTTATATATATCAAGGGGAAACTAAATTACGCTATTGTTTGTCAACGTAGAACAAGGTTTCAAGGGTATTTCAAGGTCAAGTTCTGTTTTTTAAATAGAAACCTATATTTTTTATTACATTTCTTAAATCTAGAATAAAAGCTGAACAACTTTTATTAGAACTATTTTTATACGACATCAAATAATAAAAATATTAAATAAATTAGAACTCATAAAATTATTAATTATTTTTAACAATTATTCAACTTAATTATCAAATAATAATGATCAAATATTTAATTATTAAATAAATAATTTAATAATTTTCCGACAATGCTCTGTGACATTCCACTGATTAGGTATACAAAATTTGGTTGAGTTTGCTCAAATGGCCTAGATTTTTAATTTTTAACCCCCCCCTCAAACCCCTTAATTTTGGGTCGATATGCACCAAAATTTAATCAGCTCTTAACAGCTCATATTCTCCAGTCGTGTGAGCGGACGCACGATGGAAGGCTCAGGAGGCATAATGCGGTGGTTAGACGTCTGGCTGATGAACTAATAAAAAAGGGAATGCGGGTCGAGCTCGAATATTTATATCAGAGCTCGGCCGGGAACAGGAAGCCAGACATCGTGGCGAAAGACGGGTCGGGAACGGCGTGGGTTCTGGATGTGCAGATAGTATCAGCGCTCCTCGGACTGGGGGTTGCCCACAGAAACAAAATCAATTATTATAAGGGCAACTCCAGTCTGGTGAGCAACATTGCAGCAGGGTTTGGGCTGGGCTCGGGTTCTGTGAGAGTTGAAGCCATCACACTCTCGTGGAAGGGAGTGTGGTGGCATAAAGCAGTGCCTCCCCTTGTCGCCCTGGGAATTTCCCAGAGAACTTTATGCGATATGACCTTCAGGGCGATGAGGGGTTCTTTGATGAATTTTTATAGCTTCAACAGGAGAACTTATAGGGAAATCGCCATGCGCTAGAAATTGTATATAGAAAGAAAAATAATTTTTTTGTAAATATATTATGTAAATGTTCCTATAATTATGTAAATACTCCTATAATTAAATTCACCCGACTATGTAAATATTTCTTGTTAGTGGAGGCCCCCACCTGCGTGGCCCAATAAACGAAAAATCAATGCACCAAAACTACGTGTGAAATTTGGTTTCGATATTCACACTAGTTTTTGAGCTAGCTCGTCCACAAAAATTTGGTAACGCACAGACTAACTAACTAACATACATTTTGACAAAACAATTATTATCTCGAAAAATATAATTTTTTCGATGTTCACTGATTAGAACTTTTTTATAGAGCGAAATGCCATGGTTTCGCTCAATTTTTTAATCAAAATAGTTATAGCCGTTTTTGAGATATTTTGAAAATAAGAATGAAAAAAACCCACTTTTTTCATGCACGATTACAATACTGGACCATACCCTGTATGGTAAAGTAAAAATATTAAATCAAATAGAACTCATAAGAAATCCAAACAATAATTATTCTTAACAATTATTCAACTTAATTATCAAATAATAATAATCAAATATTTAATTATTAAATAAATAATTTAATAATAATTGAATAATTTAATAATTTTCTGACTATGTTCTGTGACATTCCAGAATATAACGCAAAGTCATTCTGAGATTAAACATATTTCTTCAAGAAGAAAAAAATGTACTATTTTTATTATTGTAATACAATGTAACTATCTACTCAATTGACACGAGAAATAAACTTTTTTAAGATCACAGAATTTTGACGAGTTCTATTAAGTAGAAAATAACCTCTTAAATCTGTGTATAATGAAGTTTTAATATCATTATAAACACTTATTTTCATTTTTGTGATTTTTCAATTTAATAATTATTTATTTGATTTTTTTAGATGTAATTGATTTAATATTATTTTTATTTGATGTCGTATAAAAAATAGTTCTTATGAAAGTTGTTCAGTTTTTTTTGTAGATTTAGTAAAATGTACAGAAACATATAGATTTTTATTTAAAAAACTGAACTTGACCTCGAAATACCCTTGAAAGCCCGTTCTAGGTCGATAAACAATAGTGTAGCTTCAGTTTCCCCATTGATATAAATAAACTTTTATTTGAAACTTTTTTTCATATAATGGAATGTTTTTGAGTTATAACACTGTCTCAAGATAAAAAACTCACCCGGTATAATCGATCATTTTTGAAAGTTTTGTATTCGTGAAAAAATTCGAAGCTGAAATTTTTGCATAACTTTACACGTTTCCAGGTGTGTGGATCACACTGTTTGTTGTAACCAAAATGCTTTTTTTAGTTGTGGAACCAATAATAATTATCAAGTCAAATCATAGATTTTGGTAGATATGTATAAATTAGTCATAATGTTCGTATTAATAATAATACTGTTCAACAATT
Source organism: Forficula auricularia (assembly GCA_024734495.1). Classification (NCBI taxonomy): domain Eukaryota; kingdom Metazoa; phylum Arthropoda; class Insecta; order Dermaptera; family Forficulidae; genus Forficula; species Forficula auricularia. The sequence goes on along the minus strand of JALMQS010000030.1, from coordinate 15,195,610 downwards.
TTTTTTATATAATTGTTTTTATTTCAAACATACTACTTATTTAAAGTTTAAATTTTTATTTAAATCACACACATGATTACTTTATAATTATTTATTGAAACAAATAATTACAATTTTAATACAACGTTTCGATCGACTTATTCTGCGATCGTTCTCAAGTATGAGTACCCACTCCGATTATAGGTTAACTGAGTCAATCATGTTTATCTGGGCTCAAAGCCCAAATATACCGACAGCATCAGCGCCCCCTGTCGGATTGAGCATTACATGTTTTTAAAGATTATAAAAAGCAAAAAAATTATATTGACAAATCAAATGATAATAATAGCAATAATAGTACATAACAATTAATTCACTATATCAAGAATGTTATAGTTTACATCGTTGGATTTTTTAATAATGTACCTTATATTAAAAAATCCAACGATGTAAACTATAACATTCTTGATAAGTGAATTAATTGTTATGTACTATTATTGCTATTATTATCATTTGATTTGTCAATATAATTTTTTTGCTTTTTATAATCTTTAAAAACATGTAATGCTCAATCCGACAGGGGCGCTGATGCCGTCGGTATATTTGGGCTTTGAGCCCAGATAAACATGATTGACTCAGTTAACCTATAATCGGAGTGGGTACTCATACTTGAGAACGATCGCAGAATAAGTCGATCGAAACGTTGTATTAAAACTGTAATTATTTGTTTCAATAAATAATTATAAAGTAATCATGTGTGATTTAAATAAAAATTTAAACTTTAATCAAATTAATCACAAAAATAAAAGCTTCAACAGCTTCATTACTAAAACTATTTATTTTTTAATTCTATTATTTTTCATTTGTATTTTAACTTATTTTATTAAATATTAGATACTACACTTCTTTTGACTCAACTGGAGCTAAAGTACCTCCTTAAGAATCGATTTAGTCGTTAGATGAATTTGTATCTTAAGTATAACATACATTATTTGGATGCCAAGCAACTACCTAATGGAAACGCCTGTAGGGTAGGCAATAAATTGCCTATCCTGTATATTAATTATCTACCCTACAGGCGGAAATCAATTTTATTTTAATGCAATCTAATGCAAGAAGATGCAGCCACTATGAAATCGAAAGACTTTGGCATTATCGAAGAGAATCGAAAGGGTGGAGTGTTTATGCACCCTGTTTTTGGAGATTTGAAGGTTATAAGGTGTCGGGAAAGACAGAGGGCTGGAGAGAGTTCCAGTTCTTGAAGTCCTGGGGACAAACTTATTTGCGAATGTTTATTTTGAATTCTGGACAAGAGCAGGATTATTCAGAACTGTGAAACAAAAATTAAAATAATAAAATATGTAAATTTGTAGCTACAGATTGTCACCATTTTCAAAAAAAAAAAAAAATCCTATAACTATGAGACTTTTATTAAAAAAATTGTTTAGGTTCAGAACCGCTGTGATACGGGACCCACTGTATTAATTTAAATAAATTACAATATAAATATTTCATAAATAAAAGTAGAAAAAATTTAATTATTTATCTCTTGAAAAAAACAAAAATATAATTAGATTTCACGTTTTCGGGAAAACCCGGGTTTTATTCGAAAACTATCAACTTTTCGTTTACTTGGACCACTTTTTTGTAAAAACTCTTAGATGTATAGATATCTATCATTTTCCGTGACAAGAAATGATATATTTTTTTTTAAAATTGCAGTTTTTCCTATATAAAATGAAAACCAGTCATTCTTGAAACTTGATTCCTATCTCATTCTCTAGAAAATTTTATTGACTTGAAGGTTTACTTGGACCACTTTTTTTATTAACCTCTTAGATTTATAGATATCTAGCATTTTCCTTGACAGGATTTGATCCGAATCCTCAAAAGTGTCATGGAAAATGCGGGATATCTATAAATCTAAAGTTTATAAAAAAGTGATCCAAAAAAACTTTCAAGTCAATAAAATTTCCTAGAGAATGAGATAGGAATCAAGTTTTTAGAATGAGTGGTTTTTTCATGAAGGAAAAACTGCGATTTTTTGTAAAAAATTGCGGTTTTCAAAAATTCAACCTCATTGTGGCGCGAGTTAACCATTATCCAATTAAGATAAAACTTTGTTTTTAATTTTATCAAATTTAATCTAGTTAAAAATATATAGCGTGGTCTTTGTCGAAAACGTTCTCTTTCACGGTGAAAATGGGAAAAAATAAAAAAAAAGTGCGAGTTTTTGGGATTTGCGGAAACAGGATTAATATGCCATTTTCCAACTAGCGCTTGAGGCCGAACGGTTAGTCGAAGAAAAAACTTTATGAACTTTCATTTTGAATAGGAAGGTTATTTACGAAAAGTTGATAGTTTTTGAGTTATAAGCAAAAAATCACAACATAATTAGATATTTTAGCTTTTTTTTGGATTTTTGACAATGTTTCGTCACGGAATTTTGTTAGGAAACCTCAGATTCGGATTCAACACACCAAAAAACATAAAAGGGTCGAAGAAATTACAACTACCCCAAAACATTGCGGATAAAAAACACAATTTAACTGGACTATTATCTTATTATATTAAACGAGCAATGTTTATATATATATATATATCCGGTCGGGTTCTCGAAAACGGTTCTAACGATTTGGATGAAATTCACTGGTTAGGAGCGTTTTATGTTGGGCATTCTATCTGTCACGGTCTCATTTTCGGCTAAGTTGTTTTTGATGGGTTTTTTTATTAATTGAAATAATTATTCACAGGTGGTAATGAAGCCAGCCTTACAGTGAGCCAATTGGAGCCTTGAAATCAAGCGTTAATTGATTTTTATAAAAATTTTAGATTTTGTATCCGGATACCAGGGGCCAACAGGAGTGTAATTTCTCTAAGCCAGCCTTACAGTGAGCCAATTGGAGCCTTGAAATCAAGCGTTAATTGATTTTTATAAAATTTTTAGATTTTGTATCCGGATACCAGGAGCCAACAGGAGTGTAATTGTCTCGATAAAAATGTACAATTACATTTTAATTCAATTTTCTTTTAATAAATAATTGGTTTTTTAATTTTATATCCCACAATAAGATCATTATAATTATTATTATATATTAAAAGTTGGGAAATTAATTGATTAAAAATCGAGTTTTAAATCCAACAAATATTAATTTGACAATTTAATTGATTAACTCAAAAATTGTTATTTAATTAAAAAAAAATAATTATACCGTATTTATTTATATACCTATATACACATAATCTGTGGGCCACTAAAGGCTAGAAATGCAAAAACTGGGTGAGTGGGCGGGGGTGGGGGTGGGGGTAGATGTGGGTGTGCAGAAGACGGGATGTAGTGGTGGGGGGTCCGGGGGTGCAGGTTTCAGGGGTGGGGTGTAGGTGGGAGGAAGGGTGGGAGGGTGCAGGGGGTGGAGTGGTGGGGGTCCGGGGGCGAGGGGGATTTTGGGGATTATTATATAGCTATTAACTGAAGCAAAAAGTTACCGAGCATCGCTCGGTAGCCCAGGTACTTTGTTTTAATAAAAAAAAATTCCCACTAAATATTTTGCTTTGTGGAATGACCACCCGTGAAAATTTTCTGACCATGCCACTGGTTTTATAGTTAGGTAAATGTTAACAAAAAATCGGTTAACCAGTTTACAAGCCCTAGAACACACAGACAGACACACACACATGAATTTTTATATCTAAGAATATTGTACTTATATATGTAAGATTGTTTTTACGAAATTTTATTCTGGGAAAGAATACAATACAATAAATAATTACAAAACATAAATATAACATAAATATAACATAAATATAAACAGAAAGAGTGTACAATTATGGATTACCTGGGAAAGAATTAAATTATTCGTTGTTTCACTAATATAGCAGAAGTAGCTGCAGTTTATTATCAGAGAGGCTTTTATATAGAATGTCTTGCCTTTTACAGTTAAGGTTAGTAAGCATAAGAATAATATTCAATGTATCTAATAATAAAATAAGACAGGACATTCAGGGCTCCACTGATGAGCAGTACCGAAAGTGGAACATAGGTGGCAGGCTAAGTGGTGTTTTACATATATTTAAAAATTAATGAACTTTTCAGAGATATTGAGGCTCAATGGAACGACTTAATGTTTTAACGTTGAAGAATTTCAAGAGATGGTTCAAACAGCAATCAACAATTTGACAATATTACTTGTACTACTAATAAGCTGTGAATATTGTTTGTCACTACAAATGGATATTCCACGGAATTATTGTTCAGTAATTCAAGATTTAAATCGATTTTTGAATTCAAAATGTACAATAAAGTAATAAATGTCCCGGATAATTCACAAGGTTATAAATTCGAAATTTTGAAAATAAAGGGTATTAAAACGACTCACATTATAAAGCTATTTTTATTGTAGGTTTTTATCAACTTCCACGGAAATGTCCCGAGGAGATAGTTGGAATAATTCCCGTCCAGAGGGATTTATGTCGTCATCTTCGTAATTTATGTCCGCTAGCTGTCCGCAGATTAATTGATTTGTCCCAAATTCCGACTCAGCAACTAAAAAAGGTAAAAGTAATTTATTAGTACTATCACAAGAAAATAACTAGTTTTAGAATTGAAAGAAAAGCTATATCTAAGGCACTATCCCACTATGGTAAGCACACTATTTTATATCCTACACTTTTTCAAAAGATAAGTAAAATGTATTATGAAATTGAAAAGGGAATTACTAGTACAGAGGACCTTTTGCTATAGCTACAGTTCCCTGAACCATCTCCCCTCGGGGTTCAGTCAAAATGGTGCTCAATTGGGCCCCAATAGGGAAAGTTTTGGGGTAGTTCTGATTTTTTGCATATAATATGTTTTTGGGGAGTTGAATCCAAATCTGAGGTCTCCCACCAAAATTTTGTGACGCAACATTGTAGAAAATGCAAAAAAAAGGTGAAAATTTCCATTTTTTGACGGTTTTTAGCTTATAACTCAGAAATTATCAACTTTTCGTAAATAACTTTCCTATTAAAAATGAAAGTTCATAAAATTTCCTACAAATTCCATTATTTAGGTTTTTTCTCCGACCAACCGTTCGGGCTCAAGCGCAAAATCCAAGTTTTCGACCTCAGCAGCCCTGCACGGATCACCCAAAAACTCCGCACTTTTTTCGATATTTTCCCATTTTGACCATGAAGGAGGACGTTTTCGACAAATACTACTCTTTACATTTTTAAACAAGTTTAAATTTGATATAATTCAAACAGAGTTTCATCTTAATTGGATATAAAGAAAAATTGCGATTTTTTGAAAAAACCTCATAGCGGCACGGATTAAGATTTATCAAATTAATTATTCCAATTCTATATTCCCAATCGTCTCAGATCTTCCAGTTTATTGCAAAGATAGTAAACAACAAACTAATAATCTATCATGTTTTTTTTTTAAATAATTTTCTTTATATAATAAAAACAAATATGACCCGATTGTGTTAGATTTTATTTTGACCACAAGTCAGTCAGCGCTTTTTATCAATGGACTCCAAGTTTTGAAGTCAAGCGATTAGGTCTGTACGAGGGAGTCAGCTGACCGCTCTCACATTCTCTTTTATATAATATATTTATAAATATAATTTGTTTGTTAGTGACTGTAGTTCCAAAAAGTTGACCTTCTTAATTAGTTTTTGATTATAAATTTTCTATTTCTCTAAATGTATAGGGTGATTCGCAATCACTTACTTACTTTAAAAAATCGATTACGCAATAAAATATTCGCTATATCGTGTCTTGACTTTTTTCCTGGGTACAGGGTACATTTAAAGTTTTATTTTATTACATCTCGAAGGTGGGCACCGTCCTCGTTAATGCACTGAGATAGCCAAAATCTGAGATTACTGTCCACTTTTTCCAGCATATCTGCGCATATGTCGCCAATAGAAGCTTGAATATTGTTCTTCAGGTGGCCAAGGTTCTTTGGACGATCCGTGTAAACTAAAGATTTAAGGTAGCCCCACAGAAAAATGTCACATGGAGCTAAATCTGGCAAACGCGCTGGCCACTGAAGATCGCCTCTAAGGGCCGGTTGTATGTGCAAAGTAAATGCTTTTGCCACTAACAGACGGTAGATGGTAAATGGATACACTGGGATAGCCTGTCATCTGATTGTCCATCCCAGTGTATCCACTTACCATCTACCGTTTGTTAGTGGTAAAAGCATTTACTTTGCGACATACTAATCGGCCCTTAAGATAGATGGCCGTTCGGGGAAGTGTTCTCGCAAGAGATTCATTGACGTTCTTGCCGTGTGAGCCGTGTGAGCCGTGGTGCTATCCTGTTGGAACCACACTACCCCTACATCCATTTCTTTGAATTTGGGTAGAAAAAACCCCTGAATCATCCTGACATAACGTTCAGAATTGACCGTAACTGTCCTTTGATTCTCTTCAAAAAACCATGTACAAATAATGCCGATTCTGAATATTGCATACCAAATAGTCACACGTTCTGTATGCAGGGGCTGCTCATGAAATTCTCTCGGGTTTTGTGAGGCTTCAATATTAAATTGTTTTCAATGCACGCCGAGGCGATGACCGAACGGCCGAAGGAAAAGTAGGCCTCGACGGCCTCTACGACCACTCCATGGTGGACATTAAACTAACCTCTAAAAAAATTTAGATCACGAATTTTCGAACCAACCTAGGAACGTGCTCTAGGAGTAACAGTCTCTTTGTGATGCGAGTTTCAAATAAGGAAGTGACCACGAATCACCCTGTATATGTTTATTTACATCAAGCAAAGAACAACCGCATTGATTTCTCTTTATGGTTCAACAGCTTACTTCCTTGTGGCCGAACAACATTTCCAATGTTTTAGCCTCCTCTATAATGCCTCGCCACTTTGTCCTATCCCGTGCTATAGAGTTCCAATTTCCATGAGCACCCAACTCTTCAAGATCTCTGGCTATATTGTCCATCCATCTTTGCCGTGGTCTACCTGGTGGTCTTCTTCATATCGGTTTTGCTTCGTAAATCTTGCTGATAGCTCGATCTTCATCAGCACGCACCACATGTCCCACGCAAAGCCAGCCTTCGTGATCTTATACAGCTCGTGATGTAAGGCTGCCCTGTCAATTCTCTCACTTCCCTTGCACTTCTAAATCTTCATTCGCCGCTAACACTATATCTAATCATTCCGCTTATTCTCTTCAAGATCTTGTTTTCGAAGGACGATGTTTTTCTGATCAGATAGGGTCATGTAGTCCATGTCTCACACCCATAGAGCTGCTACTCTGAGCTAACTAAATTTTGTCAAAATTATATTTTTGTTCAGATTTTTACATACTTACCTATTTTTCTTTATTTTCCAGATCCGGTTTGAATTGTGCAGTGTGAATTCGATATTTATTTATTTGAGACATGACAACGATGAAACAACGTTATCGACCAAAAGTTTAATCAATTCTCTTTTCACTGACGTGTATATCAGTGTCAATTGTAGATTTTTATATGCTCAAGAAACAATTCATAGGTATGAATTTTGGGAAATATATCGAGAGGCGAAAAATTCACCATTTCAATTTTTCTATATTGGACAATGGATTGAAATGGCAAGAAATTTCACTAATTTACCGCTACTGGCCAATATTTATCAGCAGAGATACACATTTGAAAATCTTACAATGAAAGTTGGAATTATATACGTAGGCAAAATACATTTTTTTTAAATTATACTACTTTGCACAACTGTAATTATGCGTTTTATTATATTTATTGAATACTAGCTGCAAGGCCCGCCTTCGGCGGCCCCCTGACCCCCAACCCGCAACCCCCCCCTCGCCACTCCACTCCCACCGACCCCCCCCGAACCTCAGCACTCCACACACCCGCCCCCGTCCCCAACACTTGCGCCCACACCACCAACGCACCACCCCAATACCCTCTGGACGCCTAACCTGAACTCCACTCCACCCTGCACCCCCGCACCCCACCATCCCCTGGACCCCGCCCGTGCCATAATAATTTAATCAAACGATGACCACAAGCAGTGGCGTAGCGAGAAAATTTTCATAAGGGGAGGGGTGTCATTCCACAAAGCAAAGTATTTACTGGGATTTTTTTTTTATTAAAACAAATATTCCAGTTAAATTGTGTTTTTACCCAGAAAGTTTTGGGGTGGTTATAATTTCTTAGACCTCTTTATGTTTTTGGGTGTTCTGAATCCGAATCTGAGGTTTGCTAACAAAATTTCCTGAAAGAACATTGTCAAAAATGCAAAACAATGTAAATATCTAATTTTTTGGCGGTTTTTTATTTATAACTCGAAGATCTTGTATCAAATTTTCGTAAATAACCTTCCTATTCAAAATGAAATTTCATAAAATTTTCTACAAATTTCATTGTTTAGGTTTTTTCTCCGACCACTCGCTCGAGCTCAAGCTCTAGTTGAAAATTGGCGTATTTTTTCAGTTTCCGCAAATTCTAAAAACTCGCACTTTTTTCGATTTTTTTCCTTTTTGACCATGCAAAGAGCACGATTTGGACAAAGACCATTCTATACATTTTTTAACTAGATTAAATTTGATACAATTCAAACAAATTTTCATTTTAATTGGATAGTGGTAACTCGTGCCGCAATGAGGTTGAATTTCTGAAAAACTGCAATTTTTTGGAAAAATCGCACTTTTTCCTTCATAAAGTGAAAACTTCTTATCCTAGAAACTTGATTTTTATCTCATTCCCTAGAAAATGTTGTTGACTTGAACGTTTCCTTGGACTACTTTTTTGATAAAACTCTTAGATTTATAGATATCCAGCATTTCCATGACACTTTTGAGGATTCAGATCATATCTTGTCATAAAAATCTAAAATAATCTATAAATCTAAGAGTTTTATCAAAAAAGTGGTCCATGTAAACGTTCAAGTTAATAACATTTTCTAGAGAATGTGATAGAAATCAAGTTTCTAGGATGAGTGGTTTTCATTTTATGAAGGAAAAACTGCGATTTTTGCAAAAAATTGCAGTTTTTCAAAACTTCAACCTCATTGCGGCACGGGTTACCATTATCTAATTAAGATGAAACTTTGTTTGAATTGTAGAAAATTTAGTCTAGTTTAAAAATGTATAGAGTGGTCTTTGTGCTCCTTCATTGTTAAAATGGGAAAAAATCGAAAAATGTGCGAGTTATTGGGATTTTTGGAAACAGAAAAAATACGCCAATTTTTAACTAGCGCTTAAGTCCGGTCGGAGAAAAAAACCTAAATGATGAAATTTGTAGAAAATTTTATGAATTTTCATTTTGAATAGAAAGATTATTTACGAAAAATTTTCGAGTTATAAACAAAAATTAGCCAAAAAAATGAGATTTGAAACAATCGAAAAATGTTTAACGCTCTGATATCGGTAAATTTTTACAAAAGTGAACCAGTATTATTATTAAATCCCCTGGTTTATCCCAAATCACACTAAATTATGATGAATTCATTTACTTATTTTTTTCTTTCAACCTGTTAGGTCCCACCGCTTGCTTACTTCACTAGATTCAACAATAACACCATTATAGGCTACGGACTCCTGGTTGATAACTGGAAGCTGATTGCGGAATATTCGAATATAAAGTAAGTGGAAAATAATAATAAAAATACATGTAATATGTCTACAATAAGATTTGAACAGTAGCATTAAATAATAACTGAGTGGATATTGATGAGGCAGACCAAAAAAGAAGAAAATTTATACTATCTTTTTATTCATAAGCCGACGTTTCGGAGACTATTCTCTCCTTCTTCAGGGTTTTGAAAAGTCAGTGAAGGAAATCCAATGGGAAATTCCAGTCTGTCTCCTCTTTCAGTGGCAGTAACAATATATTATTGTTATACTAACAATGTAACTGGAACAATCCCGGGGGGGAGAGTTCGGGGTTTGATTTGCAGGGATGCGGAAGAGCAGACCAGCCGGACTGAAACAGCTGATTGCTAGGCGAATAAAAGATTGATATGCTGAACCAAAATACTTGTATTTATCAGAATATATACATATAAGATAGAAAGTGAGCTGCGTTGCGTTTATCGCAGGAAAGATAAAAATTTTAAGAAAAATAAAAACTGACTTCAAAAAATTAAATGCAACAAATATAAAAATACACTAAAAGGTATAAAATAATTATTATCTTATTTAGTTACAACTAAACTACGAAATATTAATATGAAATTACTTTTTAAAGTCGGTGCGAAACAAACTATACCTATAAGCGAGCGTACCCGCCAAACGTACTAAGTAAGATCCGTCGAGTGCGATTCATAAAAGGTATATGTTTGGCACCAACTTCAAAAAGTAATTTCATATTAATATTTCGTAGTTTAGTTGTAACTAAATAAGATAATAATTATTTTACACCTTTTAGTGTATTTTTATATTTGTTGCATTTAATTTTTTGAAGTCGGTTTTTATTTTTTTCTTAAAAATTTTTATTTTTCTCTTTTTAGTGATGTTATTAATAGTGATTATATCATCAGAACTTGACCAAATTAATATGACACCATCCCTAAGACACCCCTTTCGATAAAAAAAGAACCATCGAAATCGGTTCATAAACAAAGAGGTTAGGTCTAAACAAACCTAATAAAAAAGGTCTAATACCTATGAAAAAATCGAAAAAAAATGGGACCAATCGGAAGCTAGACTGGACCCAATGCAAAAAATTTTTTCAAAATCGGTTGACAATTGGCGGAGATATGAGGTAACATAGGCACAAAAAAAAAAAAAAATTCAATCGAATAGAGAACCTCCTCCTTTTTTGAAGTCGGTTAAAAATAGAGAATAGAGAGTGCTCACAATGAGCAGTGTGAATAATGATACAAATAAAGAGAGAGAGCTTAGGGCGTCGTGAGAGGGACCGAGTTGGTTGTTGGCAACGGGTCAGGTTGCGCGGTGAGAGACCAGGGAGGGAAGCGGGGGACCCAAAGCGGGGATAGATTCTAGCACTGGCAGCGACTCCGGCGCAACCAGGGAGGTAGGGAGGGGAAGGATAGCTCGAGAAAGTGTCTCCACCTGACGTCACCAGCAGCCATCTTGTGGCTGGCAAGAATAGAGAATGCTCATAAGAGCAATGCTAATATTTATATAATTTAAACTATATATTTTTAAATAAAAAGGTTCTTAAATAGAACATATATATAAATAAATATTCAAAAATGTTATTTTTTAGATCTGCAATGAATTTAAATAGCTACTTTCAGTAAAAATATGATAAAACAAAGAGCGCACTCTTACCCTTTATTAGGTAGATTTCGAAGAAAGGGGTGGAAAAGGTGGGTGATTGAAATCTTAAAAAATTCATGACAACGTTAATATGCCTAATACCAGTTTGGTTGCAGATACATAATATTCTGATAACCTTGACCTCTACAACTTTTGTCTGACATTTTTTTTTATAGGAACAATCTAAAAGGGGGTAGAACAATAGGGTTCGAAATCTAATCTAAACTGAAGGGAGGGTTCCTTCGTAAAAGATTAAACATTTTTTTTTAAATACTAAATATAAGGGATATTTAAAAACGTTCACTTTGTTCTTGAATGCTTTATATTTAGTAAAAATTTTGCCGAATTAATATTTGGAACACGAGAAATAGAATAAATACCCGTAAAGTGCGTCAAATAACTTAACTCTAATGTCAAAAAACTTGAAACTAGTTTATTGTTTTTAAGGAAAATCAAAATATATACAGTCTAATCTAAAACATAAACACTTTTAATAAAAAACAAAAAATATATAAAGAAAATCAAACATGTTTTTTATCACTGTTAATAATAAAAAGAACTGTCTTAAAGATGGATACTATTAACATACGTTCAGATGGGAAGAGAAGGTTTTGTGCCAACCACAAGATGGCGGCTGGAGGGGAAATGGCTGTCCTGACTGGAGACACCCCACTCCTGCTTTTCTAGCCTAACTGTTCCTCCTTACCTCCTTGGGCGCAACTGAACTTGATGCCAGCGCGTGGGTGCTAGGAAGGGGCCGATGATGCGGGTGGACAGGGGGGGGGCGTCGGCGCTGATGGACAGAGGGGGCCTTTGGCGGTCAAGGCACCGACTGAACAGTAACAATATATTATTGTTATACTGCCACTGAAAGAGGAGACAGAGTGGAATTTCCAATTGGATTTCCTTCACTGACTTTTCAAACCCCTGAAGAAGGAGGGAATAGTCTCTGAAACGTCGGTTTATGAACAAAAAGATAGGATAAATTTTCTTCTTTTTGGACTGCCTCATCAATATCCACTCAATTTCACTTATCAGTCCGTCTCCAAAAATTACTCCAATCTTATTAAATGATAACGTTTTACTTTTTAAATTTTTAATAAATTTTATATGCCTATAAAAATTAATGTGTCTGTTCGTCTTTTATGCGCTCGCGCATCGTTCATCCGATTGAGTTGAAACTTTATACAGTTGTTGTTGGCAATTGTGGGAAGGTTTCTGACATAGTATCATCCACGTACAATAGGTGTGTGTGTGGAGGGGGCCGCCCGGGTTAATAGTTTATTATAAATATTTTTATTTATTAAAATTAGAAAATTTAATTAATTAGGTCTCTCTTTATTGAAGGTTTAATGGTATTAAATGGCAAACTGAGGGAAATGCAGCTCAAAGATAATGAAGCCAAAATTCAAAATAAAATTATTTATTTATTATTACAATGTCATTTTCGTTCACTTAAAAAAAAACGACGTTTCATAGGATCTTCTCTTAGTCCAGGCAAATTAGGTGAAAAAATTGCATAAACAGGAAACAATTCCCGGTAAAGATTTTATTGCTGGAATACCTTTATTGGTACTTCAATATTACTACCCTAAGTTTTCCCCCCAAATGTGTGTAGTGGAAATTTTTCTACGGGCCTCAAATGAGAAATTTTCCGAATCCTCAAAAGAGTCATGGAAAATGCTGGATATCTATAAATATAAGAGGGTCCAAGTAAACATTCAAGTCAACAAAATTTACTAGAGAATGAGACAAAAATCAAGTTTCTGGGATGAGTGGTTTTCATTTTATGAAGGAAAAACTGTGATTTTTTGAAAAAAGTGATCCCGGGGGCTGTTTTATGACAGGCGCTAGTACCGGTTCTATTTAACCTATATATATGAAATTATTATCATTTTACGCGTAATTTAAAAAGGTTTAATTTATCTAATAGATATCTTTTTGATTTGATAATCCGTATTAGAGTTATTCAAGAAAAACTGAAAAAAACTCGGAAAATTTTCTCATTTTGAGGCGCGTAGAAAAATTTCCAAAACACAGATTTGGGGGAAAACTTAGGGGTAGTAATATTGGAGTACCAATTAAGGTATTCCAGCAATAAATAAAATCTTTACCGGGAATTTTTCACTGTTAAAATCGAAATTTGCCAGGACTATCTCCTTCAGAGTTTAAAATTAGAAAATATATTGAATAACAAATATATTTTGAATAGTTTATTAAGGTTAATAAATTTATAATTTAATATAACAAGATATATATATCGAGACTACTGCTGGTTGAATCTATTGGAGTCTGCTGAGTCTTTAAGTCTGGACCAAGAGAGAATGAAAAAGATATGATCCATTTAGCTACAATCCAAAGTCATTATTGCTTATAGCCCGCATGTCACTTTGGATGGATCACCAAATTAATTTTTCTTTGATATATTAATGGGAAAATTATAAATTTATTAACTTCATTATTTCAAGATAGAAATATATATAGGAAATGATTAAGATGATGGATGATTTTATTATGTTTGGCTCGAAGTGTTAGTTGGAAGGAGATTCGCCGGGCTTGGATGGGAGACGATCTTCAGAGATTAGAATCTCTCTTGGCGGCGTTAAAGCCAGAAAAAATGCTTTGCTAAAATACGAATTTGCACTAGGCAATTGGAAACATGCTTTAAACAAAATAATGGCACAAGGCCTGCATTTATTGCTTCTTTATTACAGAACGTGTATACTTCTTCGCTTCATAACATAGATACAAACCGTCTCTTTAGCAAATCGTTCCCAGGTGATCAGTCACCTCGGAGAGATGTCTTATTCAATGAGTTTCAACAACTGACAACTCACACATGACAACTGAATGACAACTCACAAATGACAAATGACAACTGAACTCGCTTTGAGGAGCTGGCTGCTTTTATAACCCTGGCTCTAATTAGCAATTAAGGTGATTGGTTAATTATTCCCGCCTTTAGGATGACGTGTGCATAACTTTTCGCGGGCTTGCTTCTCGTTATAAAAGGGGCAGACAGCAAGTAAACGCATTCTTCAAGGCGAAAACAAATCTTTATTTTCAAAAGCATTTTACATTGAAAGGAGCAGATAATAAAATCCCACATATATAATGTTCAGATATTATTTTCACTTAATATTTGACAAAAATCAGCCACATTTGATTCGCGATTGAATCAAATGTAGGAAAAATAAACGATTAGTTTATTAAGGAATTGGTATGAGTCTTGAAAAAGTTTTTACTTTTTCCTCCATTCATTATCTTTTTTATGCGATTTTTTTTTATTAAGCGAGATTTTCACAGAAGTCAAAATTACGTAAAAAAATAGAACAAGCAATTGGGAGATCATTCCTAAGAAAGATCTGATCATATAATAATACGATCGAAACGTTATAGTCTAATCTAAGTTTAAATTATTTATTTTCAGAACGATATATTCGGAAAATATTCTGGGCGGCAAATTAGCTAACGGCACTTGGACGGGCAGTTTCGGCGCTTACACTGGAAAAGATCATATCACCTTGCCAGGATTTAATCGTGCCAGTATTTTAGATGAAATTGATATACTCTCGCCTATTGTCAGAGAAAGGTAAATAATTAACACATCCGAAATGAAATCAGAAGCATTGACCCGCTCAACATTCTCCCTGAGATTCAATGCTTCAATCACTAAATTTTTATATAATATAAAACGCTTACACATTATTGTTAAGTGTGCGTAATAAAGACAATAAAAACAATTATTTAATTAATAATTATTATTATCATTTCCGTCCATAATTTTTATTAATTTGAAAGTTTATATCAGGAAAATAAGGACAAGTTTTATGTGTGAATTTTTTATTTATCAGCCAACGTTTCGTCGACTTTGCCGACTTCTTCACGGCTTCTACAATTATAAGAACATTATTAATATGAAGTTACAAAAGTACAATTACAAAAGAATCATTAAAATCGGTTCATAAACAAAGAAGTTATGTCTGAACAAACATATCAAAAAAGGTCCAATACAAATAAAAAAACGGGACCAATCGGAAGCTAGACTGAACCCAATGCAAAAAAATCATCAAAATCGGTTAACAATTGAGGACGATATGAGGTAAGATAGACACAAAAAAAAAATCAGTCTAATTGAGAACCTCCTCCTTTTTTGAAGTCGGTTAAAAAGAAAGAAGAATTGTTTATGTGAATGTGCCACATATTTTTTGAAATTTGTGTTTCTGATGGTCTTCAATGGTAACGAAGAAAATGTTGACGAATGTGTGGCATGACTATTTATTTGGTGGGTAAACTATTAATACATGTTTATCTGGAATTGTAGTTGTATTTTTGTAACTTGATATTAATAATGTTCTTATAATTGTAGAAGCCCTGAAGAAGTCGGAAAAGTCTACAAAACGCTGGCCGATAAATAAAAAGTCACATATAAAAACTTGTCATTATTTTCATATTATAAACCTTTAAATTATAATGTTTGTTTATTTTTATTGTTCGTTAATAATAATTAATAAATAAAATTAAATATTTTTAATAATTAAAATAATTGAAACATTTAATTAATCATATTTCAAATGTTTCAAAATGAGAAAAATACTGGTGACGCTATTTTTAAATTTACCCAGAATATAATTAAATGATTGGACAATGGTTTCAAGTGCATGGGTGTTTTTCTTGATTTTCAAAAGGCCTTTGATACGGTGGATCACATAATTTTAGTAAATAAACTTGAAAATATAGGTATTAGGGGTGTGGCTTTGGAGTTTTTTGAGTCTTACTTGAAAGGAAGATCGCAAGTAGTCAGAATTGATGACATAATCAGCTCAGAAATGAATGTAAATATCGGGGTTCCACAGGCACGCTGCTTAACCCAATTATGTTTCTGATATATATTAATGATTTACTAAGTGTGGAAATAGACCACTGTAACTTGTACTCCTTTGCAGATGACACAGTCGCCGTTTTCTGGGGGGACTCCTGGCGGGAAGTTTTTGGGAGTGCAAACACTGGACTTGCGACCTTAAGGGATTGGCTGGATGATAATTTGGTTAGTCTGAACACCAAAAAAACTGTGTATGTCCCTTTCTCTTTGAGCGGCCGCCGGTAGATGGGGATCTAAACATTATTATACATGAGACTGGCTGCATCGGGATTGAATGCAACTGCACCCCCCTCAAACCAAATGAAAAAAACAAATATCTTGGAATTATTGTGGATGGGCGGTTGCGATGGGATAAGCACATATCTTATCTATGTTCTAGATTACGAGGTATGATCCATAAGTTCAGCCAACTGAAGGTTGTTGTTCGTTTGGACTTGTTGAGAACAATATACTTGGCGCTTGTCCAGTCAATCTTAGAATATGGGATTATTGGGTGGGGTGATTGCGGGATTTCTGTCCTGAGGCCTCTGATACTTATGCAGAAGAGAATAATAAAGATTTGTTTGGGTAGGTCACCAAGGTACCCCACTGAGCTGATCTTCAAGGAATTCAACGTTTTGAATTTTGACCAGCTCCGTGATATGTGCCTCATAAATTTTGTACACACTAGACCTCAGGAATTCCCGGAGGCGCCGGGGCATGTCCATGGAACCCGCGAACAATCTGGGAAACGCCTTAGGGAGCCTAGATTCAATACCAGTGCAGCTGCACGTCATCCAGCTTTCAGGGGTCCTCGTGTTTATAATGGACTGCCAGCGAGCATCACTGGGCTGCCAATCTCTGGTTTGTTTGGGAGAAGGTTGAGGAGGTATGTGGAAGAAGGCCTTTAGTATTGATTTATTTTAGGAAGTTTCGGATTTTATTTATTTATAAAAAGCTATATGGATGTACATAGATATTATATATATGTATAAAAATTGGAACTGGCAAACTACGCTATGATGTCGGACCACCCCTCCACACAAGCTTTGCTTAATGAGGGGTGTTGCAATAATTGTTAAATTTGATTTATTTTATTGTCTTTAATTAGCTTAAATTTTTTTTACGTATACCTACAATGTATTTACTTATTTCTTTGCAAATAAATATTCTATTCTATTCTATTCTATATTTTGTTTACTCTCGCAAAATGTGATTATTATTTAGTATAAATTTTAAACTTTTGAGTACTGGAATTCAAAATATTTCTTATATTACGCTCAGCAAACAAAGTTTGATGGAATATTGGATTCACTCCTTTTTTCGTTTTTGTTTTTTGCTTATTCGTGTATAAAAATGTCCTAAAAGAGTGGAGAAAAATTAGATTTCATTCTTGTTATTTATTGCTTTGTAGGTTTTATGCATTTATCCGAATTGATCAGATCCCGAAATACTCTTCAGTTAAATGGACTACTTATGTACAGCCGTTCGAGCCACTTATCTGGATTTCAATTTTACTTCTTATCTTCTCGTTTATAATTGTGGAATTGATTATCTATTTCCGATATGTCGCGAGTGTGACTTTTCTCAATGAAATTATTTTTAATAAATTCACCAGGATTTTTAATCAAGGTAGGCTTTTTATATTACCATACATCTTTAAAATTAAAGTCTATTTTAATGTCATGAAACTGTGAAACTAGAAACATAATTTTTAAATTTTTAATTGCGTCACAGTTGAAACCACTTAATAGATTCCACATTTTAATGAGATCGTCTGGAAGCTTTCGAGATGTGGATATTCAGACGGATGTTAAAAATATCACATCACAAATCAAGAAGTACTCAGGGGTATGAATAGAGACCGAAATTTGATAACATCTATTAAAAAGTGGAAAGCTGCATATCTTGGACATATCTTGAGACACAACAGATTCAGTCTCTTCAAGCTGATCTTTGTAGGCAAAATCGAAGGCCACAGGGCGCATAAAGTCTTCCTGACTGAAGAACATACTTAAAGGCCGCTTCACATGAGGCTTGTTTTAATAATTTTTTGTCTGCTTGCTCCCACTCAAAAGCATCCCAGGATCAAGCCGGAAAATAGAACATGTCCTATCTTTTAAATCAAGCAATCTAGCCAGAAAGTCAGCAGTAGTGACGTCATTTCGATCCCGACAGGCCTCCAAATTGTAAACCAGAGCTCCCATCCCAAAAACAGGTAGAGGAAAAAGCCTCGCGTGTAGCGGGCTTAAGCTAACTTCTCATTCGCTTCTAAGCGCTTCTGCTGATAGGTAGAGACGAATTCGCTGTCATTGTTGCCAACTTTCATTAGATGGAGAAGGCATCGCAAGAAGAAGAAAGAGATAAGCAGATCAGGATGCACGACCTTTCGTATCCTGGAGTCGTTTATAAGAGTACAAACTTTGAACCGACCCCTCAAAATATGTAAGTTATAGGCATATATCCTGCACACATAAGCACTTTCCATGACGTCAATCATATCGCTGACTGTGCAGCATATTGTCTATATAAGCCACCCGCTCTCTAGCTCGTGGAACATTTTGCTCCATTGAAGTGCAGCCGGAGGCTCTGCCCAAAGCCCTTCTCTTAAATTCGGGATTCATTCGAATCACTGACAAACACGTTTACAAATACGTTATAATTAACTTACCCTCAGAATTCATTTAAGAATCCTGACATAAATCTTCATATCATAATTATAAATCACCTTTAAATTGTAACTCAATAAGTCTTGTAAGATTCCCAAAAAGGGGATTATTTTGAATAAAATCTTTTTTAAAAAAACTTAAACCGGACCACACGACTTATTTTGTATTCATTCACAATCGAGTTCCAACATTGTTTTCAACTAAATTAAATAGAAATAAAAAAAATATCCCTCATTCATTTGAAGAAGTTTTAAACAATTTACTGTAGCCCTTACCAGTCAATGTTGTGCATTATTAGCACTACACCATAGATGGCAATGGCCCTAATTATTTTTAAGAAATATTATAATATACATATTAGTTTAGATCAGTGGTTCTGGAACCAAACAAACATCACAAGAACGTGCTTATTTTAAAAATTTGAGTTTTCAATCAACAGTAATTTCTTTAGTTTAGAGAGTGACATACTTGTTCTGTTCTCATCAACAGACGGTGCGAAAATGAATGGTGTGTCACCAAGCTAGGAGCCTTGTATGTGGCTGCATTGTGTATCTTGACAACAAGCTTAGCTCCTAGCTTACCACTAAGCGAGGCTCTGTGTAGTATGGCCTTAGCCTAATAATTTCCGAGGAAAATCGGGCTAAGAACCAATGCTGTTTGGATAAAGAAATTACGATCATAAATCGTTCAAAATCCATTCTATTATGTATAGAAAATTGGCCATTTTTGGGACCATCATTTTTTTTTTTTTTTTTTTTTTAAGCTTCATCATCAGACTATAAAATTTTGACCAATTCACCAAGCGGGAAAATTCTTCTGATTGCTTTCATTTTATTCGCTCAAATAATGAATTTGAGTTATTCCTCTAGTATCATTTCGTATCTTGTATCGTCAACTTCTACATTGGCGTTTGATGATATTGAAGGGCTTTTGGATTTCAGTGGCTTCACCATACACTGTCATTTCGAAAACCCAGTCAGGAGGATGCTCTCACAGGTGATTGACTATATATATATTATTTTTTTTAAATAATTTTAAAGAAATTGCAAAAAGCTAGCCCAACCAGAGGCGTTCTCAACCCCTCCCCCAAGGGGATGAGTAACAATAACGACAAACCGTTTCTTATGGCAAACTAACCGTAATTAAATATATTTCATATGTTTAATCAAGAATTATGCTCTTTTTTAATTTCTTGAAGTACATTTTTAGTCCAGTTAAATTGTTCTCTAAAGGGGTACTCGCAGGAAAGTTTTGGCGTAGTTGTAATTTCTTAGACCTTTTATGTTTATGGGTGTGCTGAATCCGAATCTGAGGTTTTCTAACAAAATTTCGTGACGGAACATTGTCAAAAAGGTAAACAATCTCTTTTTTGGCGGTTTTTTGCTTACAACTAGAAAACAATCAACTTTTCGTAAATAACCTTCTTTTTTAAAATGAAAGTTCATGAAATTTCCTACAAAGGATATGATCCGAATCCTCAAAAGTGTCATGGAAAATGCTGGATATCTATAAATCTAAGAATTTTAACAAAAAAGTGGTCCAAGTAAATGTTCAAGTCAACAAGATTTGATAGAGAATGAGATAGAAATCAAGTTTATAGGATGAGTGGTTTTCATTTTATAAAGGAAAAATTGCGATTTTTTTGAAAAAAATTGCAATTTTTCAAAAATTCAACCTCATTGCGTTACGGATTATCATTATCCAATTAAGATGAAACTTTGTTTAAATTTTATCAAACTTAATCTAGTTTAAAAATATATAGCGTGGTCTTTGTCGAAAACATTCTCTTTCATGATGAAAATGGGAAAAAATCGAAAAAAGTGCGAGTTTTTGGGATTTGTGGAAACAGAAAAAATACGACAGTATTGAACTAGCGCTTGAGCCCGAACGGTTGGTTGAAGAAAAAACCTAAATAAGGAACTTTGTAGGAAATTTTATGAACTTTCATTTTTAATAGGAAGGTTATTTACGAAAAGTTGATAGTTTTCGAGTTATAAGCAGAAAACCGCATTTTTGACAATGTTTCGTCACGAAATTTAGTTAGCAAACCTCAGATTCGGATTCAGCACACCCAAAAACATAAAAGGTCGAAGAAATTACAACTACGCCAAAACTTTCCTGATAAAAACACAATTTAACTGGACTATTTGTTTTAATAAAATAAAATCCCCACTAAATATTTTGCTTTGTTGATTGACCCCCCCCCCCCCATGAAAATTTTCTGGCTACGCCTCTGAACCCAACACTTATATAGTAATGAGATATTTCCCTTCTGGTTTGGCGATGCGAACAAAATACTAGATGTACTCTTTCTAGTTGATATGTAGTTTAAAGTTTCAAATTTTGTTGCTCTGCAATTTGCAGTTGATAAATTCACGCATGAACGCATTTTTCAGCTTTTTTTGACTCGTAGAAGAGTCTCTATTGAGGGACCTGAAATTTAAAGTATCTTTTTTGAAGAAAGATGGAATTTGTTCAAAAATCAACCCAGGTTAGGTAAATAACCATTATAAAATTAAGAAGTGAATTTAATTTTATTTCGAAACGAATCAAAGATTTTAGTAGAAATATTTTTACATTGTATATCAGAGGGTTTCGTCCCCTCGGGAATCGAACCCAAGCGCTAACTACCTTGCCGGGCCGTTAGCTGAACCCTTAAGACGAATCTCTCACCGAAATGCAACATATATAAGAAATAAGATGACGTGTTCTGATGTGGCCATCCACTTGACTTTACCATACAACCTGGCCCCTCTCTTTATATTTAATATTTAATAAAATTTTTTATAATCATGTAGGGGAGAAGGGTTAGTTTTTTCATTTTAGACTCTTGGGACCCACTGATTATGTATACAAAATTTGGTTGAGTTTGATAAAATGGCCAAGATTTTAATTTTTTGAACCCCCTCCATTTTGGGCGGTTTGTTTTTGCATTTTTAGTCTTCTGAAGTCCCACTGATTATGTATACAAAATTTAGTTTAGTTTGGTAAATGGCCAAGATTTTCATTTTTTGACCCTCCGTCTCCACCCCCCCCCATTTTGGGCGGATAGTTTTTGCATTTTTAGACTTCTGGGGACTCACTGATTATGTATACAAAATTTGGTTGAGTTTGGTAAATAGCCAAGATTTTCATTTTTTGACCCTCCGCCCCCCCCCATTTCGGGCGGTTAGATTTTGCATTTTTAGACTTCTGGGGGTCCACTGATTATGTATACAAAATTTGGTTGAGTTTGCTCAAACGACCTAGATTTTTAATTTTTAACCCCCCTCGACCCCCCTAATTTTGGGTCGATATGTACCAAAATCTAATCAACTCTTAATCTCAATGGACCAAAACTACGTGTGAAATTTGGTTTCGATATTCACTCTAGTTTTTGAGCTAGCTCGTCCACAAATTTGGTAACGAACAGACTAACAGACATTTTGACAAAACAATTATTATCTCAAAAAATATAATTATTTCGATGTTCACTTATTTGAGCTTTTTTGTAGACCTAAATGCCTTGGTTTCGCTCAATTTTTTTAATCTAAATATTTTCAGCCGTTTTTTAGATATTTTGAAAAAAAAGAAGGAAAAAAAAAACACTCTTTTCATCCACGATTACAATACTTGCTTGACCATACCCAGTATGGTAAAGTAATAATGCTAATGGCCCGGCAAGCTAGTTAGCGCTTGGGTTCGATTCCCGAGGGGACGAGGACCTCTGATATGCAATGTAAAAATATTTCTAGTAAAATCTTTGATTCGTTCCTAAATAAAATTAAATTCACTTCTTAAAACTTAATAATATTGAAGTTTTTGAAGGAGTACCATGATTTCGGTGAAAAAATTTAATTGTTTATTTCCGAAAAAAAAACATTTCTGAATTATATTTTTCAATTTAATCTATGCCTGCTTCGATCGGTAATTTTTTTAATTTTAATTATTGTTTATATAATCAACCACTAGTTTTGTTTTGATTCAACAACATGATTTATTTTTATTCACTAATCTGTTAATAATTTGTTTAATTAAAAAATCTATAAAAATTTTTTTCCCAAAATTGAGACTTCTTTAAATATTTTGAAATAATTTATTGATAGTTTTTTTTAATATTAAATAAATACAGTTTTTTATGAAAACAATACATATATCCCCATGACTTCAAGGAACTGGAACTCTCTCCCAGCCTCCATCTTTCCCAGCACCTATAATCTTCAAACCTTCAAAACCGGGCTGCATAGACACCTACGTCTACACCCTCTCACTTAATCAACTTTCCTTCTCTTCGGTAATGCAAGGGTCTTTCGAGATCCATAGGAGCTGCATCTTTACTTGTGCACTCCTTCTTGCATTCGATTGCATTAAAAAAATCTCAAACGTATAATCAAGGAACTTTTTTCCTTTTTAAAATTCTATTGATAACGGGAAAAATTCCCCTGAAACGTTTGGGATTGTAATAAAAGTTTGAAGATTGTTTTTTATATAAAATTTTTATTTATTTATATAAAAAAAAACAATCAATAACATATTTTCTATATGGGAAAGTGGGGGAATATCGACTACTTAAGCGCTGTTAAAAATATCAAGTATTAATCTTTGTAATAAGATGCTCATAACGGTCAAATTGCTTGGTTACTTGGTCTATTATGAGTTTGTTTTATTGGATTTACAAAGAATCAAATATTTTTTATTAGGTATTTAAAAAAAAAAAAGGAAAAATATGGGGTGATTTCGACCGGTAGGATAATATCGATCATTAGGTGGAGTGAAAAATCGACCAAGCAGTAATATTTTGAAATAAATTTAATTTTAACATTGCAACATTAGTTTTAACATTAATTTAAATGAGCATAGGTCACAAATATACACTGACACATTTTCCGCGTTAGTAAAGTCAGCATGGGCTTAAGTTGCACAAGAACGGCACGACAAAGAACGTCCAGTTTTCACCAGATGAATCGTCGCAGGGATAATTCAGGGTTTGTTTTGCGGGGGAGAGCAGGGATGCGGAAAAGCAGACCAGCCGGACTGAAACAGCCGATTGCCAGGCAAGGAATAGAGAGATTGATATGCTGAACCAAAATCCTTGTATTTATCAGAATATACATAGAAGATAGAAAGTCGAGCTGTGTATGTTTATCGGAGGAAGAAAATAGGATGCGGATACCCTCGACCAGCTGCTGGCTCATCGAAGGAGATGTCTCCTGCCCTTTCCCTTTTCATAGAGCCTATCACTGGCAGGTGCTCTGATTAGATAAATCATCAATTCCCCCCAAGCATGCTTTGCACGCACGTTTTGCCGACCTCCCAACACTCTCTGCGGTCAAATTCAGAAAAGTGTGCCAGACCACTTCATCTCGCGAATACATATATCCCCATGACTTCAAGGAACTGGAACTCTCTCCCAGCCTCCATCTTTCCCAGCACCTATAATCTTCAAACCTTCAAAACCGGGCTGCATAGACACCTACGTCTACACCCTCTCACTTAATCAACTTTCCCTTCTCTTCGGTAATGCAAGGGTCTTTCGAGATCCATAGGAGCTGCATCTTTACTTGTGCACTCCTTCTTGCATTCGATTGCATTAAAAAAATCTCAAAACGTATAATCAAGGAACTTTTTTTCCTTTTTAAAATTCTATTGATAACGGGAAAAATTCCCCTGAAACGTTTGGGATTGTAATAAAAGTTTGAAGATTGTTTTTTATATAAAATTTTTATTTATTTATATAAAAAAAAAACAATCAATAACATATTTTCTATATGGGAAAGTGGGGGAATATCGACTACTTAAGCGCTGTTAAAAATATCAAGTATTAATCTTTGTAATAAGATGCTCATAACGGTCAAATTGCTTGGTTACTTGGTCTATTATGAGTTTGTTTTATTGGATTTGCAAAGAATCAAATATTTTTTATAAGGTATTTAAAAAAAAAAGGAAAAATATGGGGTGATTTCGACCGGTAGGGTAATATCGATCATTAGGTGGAGTGAAAAATCGACCAAGCAGTAATATTTTGAAATAAATTTAATTTTAACATTGCAACATTAGTTTTAACATTAATTTAAAATGAGCATAGGTCACAAATATACACTGACACATTTTCCGCGTTAGTAAAGTCAGCATGGGCTTAAGTTGCACAAGAACGGCACCACGAAGAACGTCCAGTTTTCACCAGATGAATCGTCGCAGGGATAATTCAGGGTTTGTTTTGCGGGGGAGAGCAGGGATGCGGAAAAGCAGACCAGCCGGACTGAAACAGCCCACCGTGGGTAGTTGCCCTTAAGGTCGATTTGCGGTTCGTGTTGATGGGAGGGGAGTGGGGAGCATTGAGAGGAGCTCAGCGCGTGGTCCTAACACTCGTGAGGACGAGCGCCGGCTCGTTCATGGTATTTGAAATTAAATGCTCAGTCATGTAATGTTTATTAGTATTTATTACGCACTTGATTTAAAATAGTTATTACCCCATACCTACCAAGTGTAAATATTAGGTTGGGTAATATCGATCACTGGAGGGCAACATCGACCAGCATGATCGATTTTACCCGAACACTTAACACTTAATAGACTTAACTTAAAAAAAAAATTATGAAAAATATAGATTAAAAAATGAACCAAATTAGACCCAAATTATTGAAAAATATCTGCTGTATCCTAGGAACGTAAAATGCAATACATTTAGAAAATATAAAAGTGTTTTTTTCTTAATAAGATCAGCACAATTTTAATAAGAAAAGTCTAGACATCAGGAAAACTGACAGCATGTAGAGAAGACGATAGTGATGGTACAATACGAGGGGTGAACCACGATTGGAATTGGGTGTACATCGTCTTTGGAATTATGTGGAATTATTTTGGAATTCATTAGATAATGCCCCTTCATCTATTGTCTTCTACTTGGAAATGAAAGTGGAAGTGGAATTAGATGTACATGATATTAAGTCGCAGTTCACCTCTCGGCACAATACTAACCATATAAATTAGTCATACACGAATCCATCCTTCGAATGGTCTCTAAATTTCGCTCGTATGGCACCAAATTTATGAGCTTGGCCGATTTTGCCCGACGGTCGATATTCCCCCACTTTCCCTATACTTATATATAAAACACTGGGTTTGTAGTTTAACTAAAGATGATCCAATAAAAGATTGAAAGCTGGTAAATAAACAATTAAGGGCTTAATTTTGACTGAATATCTGAAAATTCCTCAACATCTTCATAACTTTTACGGTCTACACACAAATTCAAACTTAGTATTAATATTAACTAAAATTGTTAATATATAATATACATACCATATATTTTTAAATTTTATTTTAGGGAAGTTATGATCCAATATTATCGAGAGTATCTTTACATTTAGAGCGAAATGTGAATGATTTACCAAAAACCACGACCCAATCAGTTATAAATATGGACACCAGGAGCAAATATGCCTACCTTGATTTTGAATTATTGTCAACATTACTATTTTCTACAAGGCCTTACAAAATGATTAAATTTCCAGTAATGAAACAAAATTTGTTTTTTTCCGGTGTGATGAATAAACATTTGCCATATCAACGATTTTTAAATTACAAGTAAAGTAGACATTTTTAAATTTATTTAGTAATTTATGAGATGAATTTGATTCTGTTTAATTTTTATTATTTTAAAAATCGTGTTTTTATTTTTTAACCGACTTCAAAAAAGGAGGAGGTTCTCAATTTTTTTTTTGTGTCTATGTTAACTGATATCTTCGCCAATTGTAAACCGATTTTGATGATTTTTTTTTGCATTGGGTTCAGTCTAGTTTCCGAATGGTCCCGTTTTTTCATTGGTATTGGACCTTTTTTGCTATGTTTGTTTAGGAATAACTTCTTTGTTTATGAACCGATTTCGATGATTCTTTTTTATATTGGAAAGAGAGTACCTTAGGGTGGGGGGGGGTGCATATTAATTTGGTCAAGTTCTGATGATACGATCAATGACGAATTAACGTAAATTTCCAATTCTTATGAACAAATAATCGAAATTATAATAAATAAAATCTTTTATAAAAAATCAATCTTAAAACCTTCATTTAAAACCCGCAAACGTTTCTAGAGAATTTCTATATTTATGAATTTAATTTTATTATCATTTTCTGATTCATTGGCCCGACGCTTTCTCTTTCGAGATCCATGCAAGATATTATATTAAGTCACTATTAATAACATCACTAAAAAGAGAAAAATAAAAATAATTTTTATAAAAAAAAAATAAATAAAACCGACTTCAAAAAAATTAAATGCAACAAATAAAATAATAATAACTTAAAAATAAAATAAAATCCACTAAAAGGTATAAAATAATTATAGAATTTAGCTACAACTAAACGACAAAATATTAACATGAAATCACTTTTAGAAGTCGGTGCTAAACAAACTATATAGAGAGCGTACCTGTCAAACGTGCTAAGTAAAATCCGTCGAGTTTGATTCATAAAATGTATATGTTTGGCACCGACTTCAAAAAGTGATTTCATGTAAATATTTCGTCGTTTAGTTGTAACTAAATTAGATAACTATTTTATACCTTTTAGTGCATTTTATTTTATTTTCGAGTTTTTATTATTTTAGTTGTTGCATTTAAATTTTTTAAGTCGGTTTTTTTTTTTATAAAAATTATTTTTATTTTTCTCTTTTAGTGATGTTATTAATAGCATTTCGCAAGAGAAAGATTCCGGCGAATGAATCAGAAATTCATAATAAAATTCAATTCATAAATAGAGAAATTATCTCGGAACGTTTGCGGGTTTTAAATGAACGTTTAATATTGTTTTTTACTTTATTGTATAAAAGATTTTATTTATTATAATTTCGATTTTACTCTCTGACTCAGGGCCCTGCATATAACATATATGCCCTGTCACAATCGAAGCAATAAATTTTGTTAACTTAATCATTTTGATTTAAAAAAGTATTTTAATGTTATAATTTCGATATAAAGGAATAAAATTGGTTTTAAAGTGTCATGAAAATTGTAATATCTAATAGAGTTTTTTAAATATATTCGGATAAGCCTTTTATGCATGATAAATTAAATGTAATTTTTATTGTATTTGTAGATTTTTAATAAGAGATTAATTAAAATGTATTTTCTTTTAGAATTCTACGTTTACGTGAAACGGGCATAAGTAATTATTTAAGGAACGAAGTTTTTGATGAACAACCTGTAGTAGAAGATAAGAATGACGTGCACGCTATCACTTTAGAGACAATACTCCTTCCAATCTTCATTCTTATTTTGTTTCATTTTTTAGCAATTATTGTATTTATTTTAGAAATTATCATAGCAAAACGAAAAAGATATTATTTTTGAGATTTCGAGTCTATTTGTACATACACACAGTGGGAGTAATTAGTATAGTGATTTAATCAGGTCCGGTACACGATAATTTTTTTAGTTAAAGTATCGAAGAGATACTCCATTTGTATTTTATAATAAGAAGTAAACTATTACTTTTTTTTTTAAATGATATTATTTTTTGGGCAATTATCGATGATAACAGTTCAGTTTGGATAAATCCAGTTCACCTCGGTTCTTCGGTTAGACCAGGGGCATAGGCATTTGTATATAGGGTGCTCAGTTTAACCACAACAATATGTAATTTTATATTTCTTAACAGAATACCCTATATATATTTATTTATTTTGATAGTAAATTAGATTCCCTTTTAAAAAGTATTTAAGTAATAAGGGGTCTGAAATTATAAATTAATAAGTTGTTTACGTTAATAAGAAATAGTAGTTCATAGTGGAAAAAACCATAATTTAATTTAATTTGTTGTGCTTAAACGGAGCACCCTGTATACAAATGTATATGGTACGTAGATAGACAATAATATATCATATAAATTATTTTTGAAGAGTTTTTTTATCTGACTTAAAATAAAAGAGTTATAAAGCGAGGACAGACCGATGAATCACCCTGTATATACCGGGTTAGTTTTTTATCTTGAGACAGTCTTATAACTCAAAAACAGTGCATTATATGAAAAAAGTTTCAAATAAAAGTTTATTTATTTCAAGGAGGAAACTAAACTACGCTATTATTTGTCGACCTAGAACAAGCTTTCAAGGGTATTTTGAGGTCAACTTCTGTTTTTTAAATGGAAACCTATATGTTTCTGTACATATTCTGAATCTACAGAAAAAACTGAACAACTTTTATTAGAACTATTTTTTATACGACATCAAATAATAAAATATATTAAATCAATTAGACCTCAAAAAAATTCTACTAATTATTTTTAACAATCATTCAACTTAATTATCAAATAATAATGATGTTTAATTATTAAATAAATAATTTAATAATAATTAATAATTTAATAATTTTACCACACTGTTCTGAGACATTCCAGAGTGTAAGAGTGTATCGCAAGTCTTGGTTGAATTCCAGTTCCAATTTCGATATTTTGGCCTGTTTCAGTTTCTTCATAGCCTTTACATTACTTGTTTTTTTAACAGATTTACAACACGATGAAATGAAGCTTGTGAGGGTGTATCCCTATCAGGAAAACGCTGGCAATTCATTTCACTGGCAACCCCATAACACTTAATCCACTTTCACCGGATAAATTAAGACCATTTTAATTCTGTCTTCAACAAAAAAATGCTCCATTTTTATTATGGTAATACAATATAACTATCTACTGGATTGACATGAGAAATAAATTTTTTTAAACTCAAGAATTTTATCTAGATCTATTAAGTAGAAAATAATCTCTTAAATCTGAGTATAACGAAGTTTTAATATCATTATAAACATATATTTTCATTGAAGGAGACAATAAAGAGTGTGTCTTCTGCTGGAATTATAAATTTTATTTATTTATAACGAGACTATAGTTTCGAGGCTTTGCCTCTTCATCAGTCTATTACAATGGATTCACAGTAATTAATTTATAATAATAATAATAATAATTCTTTTTTTATTATTAGCTATTTTAGCTATATATCATACAATTAAACATGAATAAATTAATTCCTGTGAATCCATTGTAATAGACTGATGAAAGAGGCGAAAGCCTCGAACTATAAGTCTTCGTTATAAATAAAACAAATTATAATTCCAGCAGAAGACCACTCTTTTATTGTCTCCTTCAACATATAAAAATTCTGCTACTCTCGGTAAAAACTTTCAATTTAACATATTTTCATTGTTGTGACGTATTGATTTAATGATTATTTATTTAATAATTAATTATTTAATCATTATTATTTGATAATTAAGTTAAATAATTGTTAAAAATACTTATAAAGATTTTTTTGAAATCAAATTGATTTAATATTTTTTTTTATTTGATGTCTTATAACAAAATAGTTCTTATGAAAGTTGTTCAGTTTTTTTTTGTAGATTAAGTAGACTTATAGAAAAATATAGGATTCCATTTAAAAAACAGAACTTGACATTGAAATACCATTGAAAGCTTGTTCTACTTCGACAATCAATATCCTAGTTTAGTTTCCCCCTCGATATAAACAAACTTTTATTTGAAACTTTTTTCCATATAATGCACCGTTTTTGAGTTATAAGACTGTCTCAAGATAAAAAAAACTCACCCGGTATATATGTATATATATATGGAAATTCGCGTACTCCCTGGTCCGACCGTCCTTTAATCCGACTTTTGGGGGTTGATTCTGTCAGTTACATCCTAGAAGCGGATAGAAGATGTATGTCAAACAATAATAATTACTGTACTAAACTGACTATGACTCGTTTAAATATTCAAACACCACACATTCTGAGGTATATGAGTCAACACTTGACTAGGATGAAGTAGTCGGTTGCCACAGGATACTTCTCCCATAAGAAATTGTAATTAACATTGAATTGAATTTCGAATATATTTCGGCTCTTTTAATTTATTCGAATTATAATTATGATTTAACACATCCTGATATAACAGTAAGAATTGTACACTGATGTAAAAAACAAAATAGGTATAAATTAATTTTAATTTTAATTTTACTTATGTATAATTATCATATAATATTAGTTGAATAAAAGATTTCACTGTCGATGGTAACAGAATTGTTTTTATTTTAGGTTAAAAATAAAATAAAATGAGAGAGTCTTCTGTTTTTTAATAAAATAATTTTTAATCATTTCTAGAGACTATAGTTTCGAAAGCATTGCCTTCATCATCAGATCTATCACAAATATTTCAAATTAGTTACAAATTAAGATTTATACATAGAAAATTTTGAAAAATATATAATGTCTTTTTCTTCATGTTTCCTCTTGGGAGATTAGAATATTCTAATCTCCCAAGAAGCAACATGAAAAAAGACATTATATTTTTCAAAATTTTCTATGTATAAATCTTAATTTGTAACTAATTTGAAATATTTGTGATAGACTGATGATGAAGGCAATGCCTTCGAAACTATAGTCTCTAGAAATAATTAAAAATTATTTTATTAAAAAACAGAAGACTCTCTCATTTTATTTTATTTTTATCATATAATAAGTATTTTACTGTTAAGTTCAATTAATGTGACTTTGCATGGTTGCTCTTTATTGACAAATTTTATACTCATGCTCCTTGTTTTAATCTACTTTTTAGACTGATGATGACAAGGCATACTTGTTGAAACGTCTCTTGAATAAAATATTAAGAACCAAAAACAGAAAAATTCTTTCATTTCTTATGGGAGTAGTATCCTGTGGCAACCGACTACTACATCCTAGTCAAGTGTTGACTCATATACCTCAGAATGTGTGGTGTTTGAATAATAATTACATATTGAACAACTTCAATTGAATTATTACAAAAATAAATAAAAGACAAAAAATAATAATTATTATTATTTTCATAAAATTATATATTATTATTATTATTTATTATTATAACGTTTAAAAACATAGATAATTAATTAATAATTCTAAATTAAAAAAAATACAATGATAATAAAATTATAATAATTAATTAAAATTAAAAATATTTAAAACAATATAATAAAATAAGAAATTAATTAAACAATGAAAAAATAAAATTAAATATTTTACAATAAAGAACAAAATATGTATATTTATAATATATAATAATATGTATATTATAAAAAAAATAATAAAAAATATTTAATTTACGATTATAATGTATATGTAACATGTATATAATTAATTATAATAATTAAAGCTGTTATAATAGATTTTTTTTTAATCTTATATTTATTTATTTATTCATTGTCTTAGAATCATTATTTTGAAGAAGAAAATTAAAAATCAAAAAATCGTTATAATTTATATAATATTGTCATATAATAATATCTAATATGGCAATTGTATAACTTTTGGCACGAATTTATACATGAAAATCTTTTATACTAAAATAATATTCATATATTTAAATATTTCCATAGTATCTTCATGTTCCTAGCTAAAGTCTCATAATTGAACAACACGACATTTTGATATCAGCAAGTTAACGTCGTCAAAAAGACAATCTCTCTCGCTTTGTCTGATTTATTGTGCAGCCAGCCTAGACAAATATATAATATCTGTCCTAATAAACCTATTCCAATACAATTTCACCGTTATTAATTCACATATTAAAGAGAAAAAGATTTCAAATTAATAGTGCCGAAGTTTTTATCTTAGCTTATTATATTAAACGAGCAATTCTTGCAATGATTAGGTTTATCCTAGCATATAAGATCAAGCTATAGTACAATTGACAACTACATATATAGTTATTATACCTAATTTATATTTAATTGAAGGTTTTCTACATTTGATTCAATCGCGAATCCAATGTAGGGAATCTTTGTCAAATATTGAGTGAAAATAATATTTCTATATATTTCTAACTTGAAATAATATATATTATTTTCACTCAATATTTGACAAAATTCCCTACATTAGATTCGCGATTGAATCAAATGTAGAAAACCTTCAGTTAATTAATGGCAGGCATCTAACATACATGCTAATAGATCTAGCGCTCTGGACTGGGAGATCGAATATATAACATCTGAGATTTCAAATTCACTTGGTGATCCATCCGAATGTCTAGCGGGCTATACGCGAAATGACGTTGGATTGTAGCTAAGTGGATCACATCTTTTTCTCTCTTGGTCCAGACTTAATACTCCGCAGACTCCAATAGCGTAATCCGCAGTAGTCTCGCGAGATAAAAATATCTTTTTTCAAATCAGCGCGGTCAAAATAATTCTTGTTGACGTATCAATTATTCTTTGATATATTAATGAGAAAATTAAAATTTACTATTAATTTAGCACAAATAAACTTGTTAATTAAAAAAAATTAGCCAACCGACATATATAAAAGAGACTTAAAATTGGATGAGAACTGTTCGAGAACTTCCGAAAGAGTGACATAATTTTTACACTCTTGTATCTAAGTTGCCCTCCCTTTTGAACGCCACTTGAAAACAGACGTGACTTAATGAATAACTTTGGAAACTTTGTGAGACCAGGCGCCAGAGTCGGTCATAGAATACCCACATGTGTGAAAAACATTGTAAAAGACCTTCCACCCCCTCCTGTTTTTTGCAACTGACAATATCACCGAATATAGCAGGACCACCGGCGAAAAATAAAGGAATAGATAAAAAGGAGAACCAAAGGGCTCTCGCAAGTGATCGAGATGGAGACCGAAGGGCATGAATTACGAAGGAGAGGAGCTTTAAAACTAAAAGGAAGGTTTTTGCTATAATCATCGAATAGGCAAGTGGCCCTTGAAAATGAATCGGCGTCAACGATCTTGTTCTTTTAAAATATTCTTAATTTTTAATGTGTGCCTGCAGCGGCCCACCGGGCATTTCGCCGGTGCGTCCCGGCGGGCCAGCACGCCCCTGGTTATTATACCTAATTTATATTTAATTGAAGGTTTTCTACATTTGATTCAATCGCGAATCCAATGTAGGGAACCTTTGTCAAATATTGAGTGAAAATAATATTTCTATATATTTCTAACTTGAAATATATAAGTTCAAATATTATTTTCACTCAATATTTGACAAAATTCCCTACATTAGATTCGCGATTGAATCAAATGTAGAAAACCTTCAGTTAATTAATGGCAGGCATCTAACATACATGCTAATAGATCTAGCGCTCTGGACTGGGAGATCGAATATATAACATCTGAGATTTCAAATTCACTTGGTGATCCATCCGAATGTCTAGCGGGCTATACGCGAAATGACGTTGGATTGTAGCTAAGTGGATCACATCTTTTTCTCTCTTGGTCCAGACTTAATACTCCGCAGACTCCAATAGCGTAATCCGCAGTAGTCTCGCGAGATAAAAATATCTTTTTTCAAATCAGCTCGGTCAAAATAATCCTCGTTGACGTATCAATTATTCTTTGATATATTAATGAGGAAAATTAAAATTTATTTAATTTATATTTGGCTGTGAATATTTTATTATTTATGACATTTTTTCATTATTTATTTATTTATTATTTTCATTATAACATTATTTCATTATCTGTGATACTATTTAATTGTTTGTAATTATTTATTTATTTATTGTTTATTTGTTGATTACTGTGTATTTGATTGTACACAATTTTATAATTGTTATGCCTAATTTATATTTGGATGTGAAAATTTTATTATCTGTGACATTTCATCTGCTTCATTATCCGTGATATTATTTTATTATTGCTGTTGTTGAATTAATTGTCGTTGATTGTTTAAATAAAAAAGTTGTCTCTAGCTCAAAAAGAACCGGAGTTATGAATTTTTGAAAATGAGTCTCGTAGGCAAAATTCACGAAAATCTCTAATTTTCGACCCCTCTATTTTCCAAAAAAAATCCTCGAACACCCATTCCTTTTTTTTTATATAGAACCCGTAAAAAAAATTTCAGGCAAATCAAAAATGGCTTGGTCAATTTTTGTTCAAATCTGTACGGTTTGACCCATATATTTATTTATGGTGGAGATTTTGTATTGGAACAACTTTATTAGACAACTGCAGCAACATGGTGAAAATCGTTGTTTTTATTTTTTTTATAAAATTAAATAAAAATCATCTTATTTAATAATTATAATATATGTACTTTATTATATACATGTTTTTTTTTTATTATAATTATTATACTTTACAAAAACGAACTAAAGATTTCTTTTGATTGATTGATTTGTTGTTTGCTCTCTTAATTTTCATAAACTTAAAACTTAAATTGACTATTTATTAGTAGTAATAGATTAGAAAAGGAATAAACAAAAATTACATACATATGTAGGGATAGTAGATATTATAAGATTTTTATATAAAATCAAAAATCAAGGAGTTTAAAAATGGTTTAAATATTACTAGCAAATTAATATGATTTTAATAATTAATTGATGTTTTTTTTTTGTTTTGATTTGATTCAAAGCCGCCGCGTGGGTGGCCTAACCTCGATGACAACCCCGCCATTTGGCGATGACGCTGTATTTGGCCTACGTCTTGAGCTGCTTGTCGTCACAGTTGTAGTCTCGCTCGATTCGATCGTCTCAGTAGCCATGCCGCCTGATCTAGGGATTTTCTTTTTACTAAAACTTTGCACTGTATTGGTAACAGTGGGTCGTAGTGGGTCGTCGGATTTCGAAGAGTAGCGAACTGTTTCAGTGTAGTCGTCGCTACCACGTCTTACCTAAAAATATTAAAAAAAAAAAATTAGATCAAGTTCTTCAAGTGTCCAGTAGACGGAGCTTTGTTCATAGTCCAGTCAAATTGTGTTTTTATCAGGAAAGTTCTGGGGTAGTTCTGATTTTTTGCATTTTGGGGAGCTGAATCCAAATCTGAGGTCTCCTACCATAATTTCGTGACGCAACATTGTAGAAAATGCAAAAAATGTGAATTTTTCAATTTTTTGGCGGTTTTTCGCTTGTAACTCGAAAACCATCATAATATGAAAACCAGTCATCCTAGAAACTTGATTCCCATCTAATTCTCTAGAAAATTTTGTTGACTTGAACGTTTATTTGTGCTGCTTTTTTTGATAAAACTCTTAGATTTATAGATATCCAGCATTTTCCATGACACTTCTGAGGATTTGGGATCATATCCTGCCATGAGAAATGCTGGATATCTATAAATCTAAGAGTTTTATCACAAAAGCAGTACGAATAAACGTTCAAGTCAACAAAATTTCCTAGAGAATGAGATAGGAATCAAGAGTCTAGGAGGAGTGGTTTTCATTTTATGAAGGAAAAACTGCGATTTTTTGCAAAAAATTGCAGTTTTTCAAAACTTCAACCTCAATGCGGCACGGATTACCATTTATCTAATTAAGAAGAAACTTTATTTGAATTGAAGAAAATTTCATCTAGTTTAAAGATGTATAGAGCGGTCTTTGTCGAAAACGTGCCCCTTCATGGACAAAATTGGAAAATATCGAAAAAAGAGCGAATTTTTGGGTGATCCGGGGGGGGGGGGGGGGGGGGTTGCCCAGATCGAAAACTTGGATTTTGCGCTTGACCCTGAACGGTTGGTCTGAGAAAAAACCTAAATCATAAAATTTGTAGGAAATTTTATGCACTTTTATTTTGAATAGGAATGTTATTTACGAAAAGTTGATAGTTTTTGAGTTATAATTGAAAAACCGCCAAAAAATAGAAATTTTCACCTTTTTTTTTCATTTTATACAATGTTGCGCCACGAAATTTTGGTGGGAGACCTCAGATTTGGATTCAGCGCCCCAAAAACTTATATATGCAAAAAATTAGAACTACCCCAAAACTTTTCCCATAGGGGCCCATTTTCAGTATTATTATTGGTTATTTATTCAAGCATCTGTTTTATTATTATTCATACATCTATTAATAATCATTTTGAATTAAAAATTCCTTCCAAGTTAAGACCTGCTTAGGTAGTTTCTTGTTTTCGAATATGGTTAATAAATTTTGTTGATGATTTAGAGCCTTTTTTTAAATTGACGGATTCATAAGATTTTTCTTGTTTTACGTGATCATATGACCACGGTAGGCGTTAAAGGGTTAACAACATTATTATATATAGATAGATACCTAAAGCACTACTTTCTATTCGCTCCGTGCTCAACAGAGTAAGCGCCATAGGTGACACTTTTAAGAACTTCGGGTACAATCTACCTCTTTATTTAGCATTCATCTGTGTATATTAACGTGTATTTTACTGAATCAAAAAGTGTTTAATTATTTTACTTTAACTTATAAAGTGAATCAATTGATGATTAATTCAAGTAAAAAAGAAGTTTTCAAGTAATCTGTGACGAACTGTAAAAACACCACTAAATTCCAGCTATGAATTTTATTGTTTACAACTTTTTGTTTATTAAAATCGATTGAATAGGGTAATTTTTTCAAAGCCAGTTTTAATAATTTTATCCATTCGTGAAGGTTAACCTCAATAAGGTGCTGAAGAAGGGCCAACAGACAGAAACAAAATTGTATATAATTTGTACACCAATAAACACACATTGATGTTTTAAGTCCCACACTTAAAACTGTTTTATTATTACTTAACCAACAAGTAAATCATTTTCCGCAACACCTCTAACAAGAATACCATCTCTACTATTAATTAATACGGAAACACTGGCAACGGAGCACGAAGGCCATTATCGAGCCCCAAACACTTTATTATTATTACTCAATAAGGATATTTAAAGTTTGTTTATTAAATGAAAAATTATCTTTTTCAAGCTATTATTTTGTTTGTTTATTAACAAATTTATTTATTACGGAAATCTATAATTATTTTAGCTTTTAAATATTGTATTTTTCGTAAATGCCTATTGCTTTTATACACTATTATTGTACCTGAAGTTGTTTTTTTGGCCACGGATGGCGCTAAGCGCGGTTGCGGATGGAGCGAATAATGAAAATACGAAATAGCTATGACGACACGTGCTATAAGAGATACGTATTCCTGCATTTTTCCTATGCGACTTTATATCTATAAATGTAGTGAGGAATTTATTTTATTCTTAATAGAGAAAATCACTCTAATTAATGAATTCAAATACTTGTTAAATAAATATTTATGTGTACACACGTTAATAATTAAATAATTTAGTATTCGCTAATAGCCATAGGATTGGCTAAGTGGTTAATTTATTCAGCTTAGCCTCGGCGTCGCCTGTGAGTGGCAAGTATGCATTCAAATGGGACGAGTTGTGTTGCGGGTTGCATCTTTAGGCTCTAAATATTTATTTAAAAATAGTTGATCATCAATTCAATTATTTAAAAGAATCAAATAATTTTTTTTATCTTATTATTGAAGAATTAAATTCAAGCTTTATTCGGTATGCCCCCTGCTTTCCGAGTGGCCCTAATATTGAATTCACTCCATTTTTTTCATGATTAATTTTATCTTCTATGTCCAACGTGGGCCCCGTTTCTGTGCTTTGAGATTTAGAGGCATCTTGAGATGTTGATGTTAGTTTCTTCAAGTGTAAAAAATGAGGTTAGTAGTTAGGTAGTTTGCTGATATTTTGTTTTTAAGCTCTAATTTTTTTCTTTTTTCTGATCCACTTAAATATGCTCTTTTCGACATAATTATACGATACTACAAAAATACTATTCACAACACTTCATTAAGATACTTAATAATTTATAACAAATAAGCAAGTAAACAAATCGAATTGTTAAAGTTTGAGACATCAAGGGAATCCCCGTTCATTGATAGCGTCGACATCTTTGTCTATAAGTGACCGCTAGAAGACATAGTTTCGCATCTGCCTTGACGTAAATCTACTGCTACAAGCAACTGCAACCTGACGTTAAGATGACTACAAAAATGTTACGTGAAAGTTAAACTACGACGAGGCCCCCATCAGACCGGAGCCCCTGGGCTCGTGCCCCGCGTGCCCTTATGGAATAGACGGAACTGGTATTATGAAATCATAATAAAATTTGATTTATAGGTCACCTTCTATCAGTAACTACCAAGTACCTAATCACATTTAAATCTGATTTATATAAACCAATCTTTTTTATAGCTAACTAGCTGTCGCCTGTCGCTTCGATCCGGGCAACACAGCCCCTAGCGGGGAGCTTCTCTTTCCAGACCTTTGGTGGCCCTCTTGCTGTCCGAGTACCCCCCACCCCTTGACCCACGCCCCCTCCATCCCACCGACCCTCTCCCCCGTAAGCACAAAACCTGCCCCATCTCCCCGCCCCCTGGACCCACGCCCCTCCAACACAAAGACCTTCTCTCTAACCCTTCCTAGACCCCTTCCCCCTGAACCACTCTGGACCCCCGCTCCCTGGACCCACTCCTCTTGGTCTACAGATTATGTATACAAAATTTGGTTGAGTTTGGCCAAAGGGCTAGCATTTTTCATTTTTGCCTCCCCGCTGCCAATTTGGATAGTTAGTTTTTGCCTTTCTAGCCTTCTGGGTGCCCACAGTATATGTATATATGCAAAATTTGGTTGAGTTTGGTCCAAAGGGCTAGAATTAATTTAACCCCCATTTTACCCCCTTAGAGGTGGATTTTCGTAAAACCCTTCTTAGCTGTCATCTACGCCATATAAATTACCTGCATTCCAAATTTCAAGACCGTAGGAGATATCGTGTTGAGTGAGTGAGTGGTATTTCGCTTTTATTATAAAGTCTACGTCCACAGGTTAATCTGGTTTATACGTAAATATTAGAAAATCAGATTTAAATTTCGTTTATATGTAATCTAATCTCTTTTATGCGTAATTATCAAAAATCACATTTAAATATGATTCATAAGATCATAAGTAACCCATACTTTTTACCTCTATATACACTTAAATATGATTTATACGTAATTATTAGGAAATTGGATTTAAATATGATTTATACGTAAGTGAAGCCTTTTTACACTTAATAATTATGAAATCAGAATAAAATCTGTTTTGTAATACAATATCTTAAATGTTATATAATCACGGCATATGTAGATGGAACTGAGCTTGTTAGTGACCTGGACTCCATTTACAGATTAACATATCGTATATAAAACTGAATAATGAGGTGACCAAATCAGTTAATCTAAAATCCGAGTGGGTGTTCATAGTTGATACTTGAGAATGATCGTAGATTAAGCGATCAAAACGTTGTAGTTATAATGAGTTATTTAATGTTGTGTGTTCTATAAATAGTTATAATTAATTATGTGTGATTTTATATAAAATAAATTCAATCACAAAAACACACTGAAGTGCAAAAAAATCGATCCACCAATAAAAACTTTATTAAATAGTAAATAATTTTTAATTTTTTCACAAGTAACCATATATTATCGAAATTATTGCTTATTGCAAGTGTACTTGCCACTTGTTGTTGACTTAGCCCTTGATTAATTAGGCACACAATTTGAACTGCTTGAACTTCAGAAATATCCATTTTGTATATTTTATCTTTCTATCAATGATGCTTAATTCAAAATTATTCATTTTATTGATATTTCAAATGGAATTTGATCTTTTATTAAAACTTTATTTAAATGTAAAGTGATATTGAGAAAGTATGATAATTTGTAATTGTATCTTTTAATTTAATTTTACTTATTTTTTTTTATAAAATTCAAAAATTATCAACAATATTTATTTAATATGTTAGTTAATGGAACAAATTATATGAATATTTTTAAAAATTTTAAAAATAATTTGCTATTTAATAATGTTTTTATTGGTGGATTGATTTTTTTGCACCGTAGTGTATAAACTATAACAGCTAGTTATCTAATGAATACTTACAACAGTTTTTGTAGCACCGGGTGAATGTACAAGTGTTGACGAGTACAGTGGTTGTCCATTTTTCGGTGTATATCCATTAGTATAGCCGTTGTTGTTGTTTGCTGGCGGGGACGGCGGGGGCGCCTCGTCGCCATGCAAAGTGCGGAATAATTCCGGAGCCCTGTCCATCAGGCCTCGTAGAAACACGCTACGTTTTGTGTCTGTTGTATTGCTGGACGTGGATGTCACGTGACCATTTGCAAGCGAGGGGGTCGAGGCGG
Source organism: Forficula auricularia (assembly GCA_024734495.1). NCBI lineage: Eukaryota > Metazoa > Arthropoda > Insecta > Dermaptera > Forficulidae > Forficula > Forficula auricularia. The sequence continues at coordinate 15,154,922 of JALMQS010000030.1, read as the reverse complement.
CCATCGGGGTCAGCTGAGGGGACGGAGTTCTTGCGATACTGGTCAAATCTCGTTGACTTCGGCTGATACTAGCCAAAATTCCCGGAGACTTTAACGGCGCTGGCGTCTCATCCAATCTTTAACATTTTTAATAATTTTTTTTATTATTTAAATTCAATTCAATTTTAGAAGAAATTATTTGATTTTGAGTTGAAAGTAGAATTGTAGTCATAAAATACTAGTGTCCTCTCTTTAATTTTATTTTTATTATTATTTTTTTAAATTATTTTGTATATTTAGATTTAAAAGATTGGATTTTGAAAAAATTTTCGAGCAAGTTTTATTCTATAGAAATGGTTCTTATTTCTACTTTTTTCCCAACCTTACAACACCGGATACTCACAAGTTTCCTGTATTTGATTCAATCGCGAATCGAATTCATATAATTTTTGTCAAATATTAAGTGAAAATAATATCCGAATTTATATATTTCTAACTTGAAATAGTGAAGTTAATTTTTCTCGCCAATGTACTAATAGAATACCGTCACACATTAACTAGAATTGTTTTGATCACGCTTTTTTTAAACAAGATATATCGCGAGACTACTGCTGGTTAGAGGCTATTGGAGTCTCGCTGAGTCCTAAGTCTCGGACTAAGAGAGAATGAAAAAGATGTGATCCATTTGGCTATAATCCAGTCATCATTTTGCGATTGGCCGCAATTGATCACTTTTTATATCAAACACTGATATGGATCACCAAATCAATCTGAAATCTGAGACGTTATATATTCAATCTCCCAGTCCAGAGCGCCCGATCTGTTAACACGTATGTTAGGTGTTTGTCATCAATTAATGGGAAAATTAACTTCCCTATCTCAAGTTAGAAATATATAAATTCGATATTATTTTCACTTAATATTTGACAAAAATCATCTGCATTCGACTCGCGATCGAATCAAATACAGGAAACTTATGATAATTAGACGGGTATTAACGACCTACCTACACGTGTTAAAAGATCGAGCTCTGGACTGGGCGATTGAATATACCAGCACGCGCGCTCGGCATCTAGATTTCGAATTAATTTGGTTGATCCATATCAGTAGTTTGTCTGAAAGTGCCATGCGGGACACCTGGTGAAATGATGCTTTGGATGCATAGCCAAATGGATCATATCTTTTCATTCTCTCTTGGTCCAGACTTAAGACTCCAGCAGACTCCAATAGCTTCAACCGCAGTAGTCTCGCGATATACTAGTATATCTTGTTTAAAAAGCGCGATCAAAAACAATTCTTTACGATATATTAATGAGAAAATTAACACCGGTTACATTGAAATAATTTATTAATTGTTTTTTATTAGAATTATTTTATAAAAATTATATTTAAAATAAAACTAAAAAAAAAACGCTTCTAAAAAGTACAAAATAATGTAATAATCAAAAAGCGTGGGGCGCAGAAACATGTCTTAATTATTTTTATAGAGAAAAGTTTGCGGGATTTAACGGAATGATATGTATTTATTTTTAACCGACTTCAAAAAAGGAGGAGGTTCTCTATTCGACTGAATTTTTTTATTGTGCCAATGTTACCTCATATCTCCGCCAATTGTTAACCGATTTTGAAAAAAAAATTTCCATTGGGTTCAGTCTAGCTTCCCATCGGTTCCATTTTTTTCATTGTTATTAGACCTTTTTGTTAGGTTTGTTCAGGCCTAACTTCTTTGTTTATGAACCGATTTCGATGATTCTTTTTTTATTGGAAATGGGGTATATCTTAGGGATGGTCACATATTAATTTGTTCTGATGATATGATCACTATTAATAACATCACTAAAAAGAGAAAAATAAAAATAATTTTTAAGAAAAAATAAAACCGACTTCAAAAAAATTAAATGCAACAAATAAAATACACTAAAAGGCATAAAATAATTATTATCTTATTTAGTTACAACTAAACGACGAAATGTTAACATGAAATTACTTTTTGAAGTCGGTGCTAAACAAACTATACCTATAAGTGCCAAACGTACTAAGTAAGATCCGTCGAGTGCGATTCATAAAAGGTATATGTTTGGCACCGACTTCAAAAAGTAATTTCATGTTAATATTTCGTCCGTTTAGTTCGATCTAAATAAGAAAATAATTATTTTATACCTTTTAGTGTATTTTATTTGTTGCATTTAATTTTTTTGAAGTCGGTTTTATTTTTTTCTTAAAAATTATTTTCTATTTTTATATATTATAATATTAGCACTTTAAATTGAGTAGATAAACAATAATTTTTATAGATAAATGTTTGCGTAATTTAACAGTACAAAAGTCACATGATACATATATAAATACATACATACTTACATGGAATTTGGAAAAATATTTGTTTTAAGAAAGAATTAAGCTTCTCAAAGAATAAATGTGATTCTTTTTATTTTCTTTAGAATCTAATTTATTATATTTAGATATGGTACTATAATGTTTTAAAATTATAGTTCGTGGTGTTCTTCTGAAGTTCTTGAAACCTTGAAAACAGATGTAATGTCTCTCGTTAGGAAAAAGGGAAATATAATAATAATATATTTCCTTTTTCCTAACGAAGACATTACATCTGTTTTCAAGGTTTTCAAGAGCCTCAAAAACACCACAATTTATAATTTTAATTTATTATTTTTGTTTAATCTACCATAGGTGTCTTCTAATATTGTTCACCCTGTTGAATTCAAGCAAATGGTTGCTTCCATGACTGGGAGGTTTTTTTTACGGATAGAGCTTGTTAGCATCACGTCCAACCCCTTTTAGTCGCCTTTTACGACAAGCAGAGGATACTATGGACCTATTCTACCCCGGTCCATAGGGGCCCCAGTGTGCAATACTTTTTTTTTCCAATTAACAGTTATTGGTAGAAAGTCGGGAAATTTCGTAAATTGTATCGTAAATTAAAGAAAAATGAATGATCATTTAATTTGTTGGATGAGTAATGTTTCTTTTTTTCTGAATTTTATTTCTCTTCCCAATAAGAGTAGCGAATAAAAATAAATACTCACTTTGGATTGGATTTATACTGGGTAGCGAATCGATGTTTTCCGATTCCTAAATCAATCGGCTCGCCAAGTTCATGGACATTGAAACTTTTGCTTCTGGCTAATGAACTACGGTAAGTTCTTGCCGGCTTGGTGGGGCCCACCGTGTTCACGATCGAAACGTTGATCATGGAGCCAGAATGACCTCCACCTCCACCACCACCAGCACCGACAGGCGAAGAAGAGACATTCGCAGAAGACGATTTAGTTCGGGACCAGTGACTCGGCGACGACGAGGTCAAGTTACTACGCTGCTCTCTTTGGATATACACCTGAAACAAAAGAAGAAATCAATAAGTAGGAGAAAAATAGATTGTTTAACCAAAAAATATTATGGTGTAACTTCTATACACCTCGTGAGTTTTAATAACAATTTGAAAAAAAAATAATAAATAATCATACACTGAAAAAACGATATATTTGTAGTTAAGAAATTATATTTGATATAAATAGACAAGCCAAAAAGCAAGAACATAAGAGATAAAGGAGGCCACATTATTCTAAACGAAAAACGAACAGGCAAATAGATGGAAGGAACACCGAGAAGAACTCTTATGGAGAAGAAAAACAATGAACCCAATAGAAGAAGAAGAATCTGTGGAATTCAGAAAACGAATTAGAGGAGCCCATACTCAGGTCAGAATTCGAGACAGCTTTGAAGGAACTAAAAATAATAGAGCACCCGGAATAGACAATATACAAGCTGAAATCCTAAAGAACTCTGGGGAAAAGGCACTTGACAAACTCTTTGAACTAATTAGCAAAATCTATAAATTGGGAATCATCCCAAAAGATTTCCAAAAAAACAAAATAGTCACACTTCCCAAAAAGACAGGCGCGGATAAATGTGAAAATTTCAGGACCATTAGCCTAACCTCACATGCCTCCAAAATCCTAACCAAAATAATCCAGAGAAGAATAGAACAAAGAGTTGAAGAAAATCTGGGGAAGACCAGTTCGGCTTTAGAAGAAACAGAGGCACCCGAGAAGCAATTCTCTCTCTTAGACTAATAATAGAAAGGGCTTTTATCAGGGAAGAATCTGTCTACATCGGATTCATAGACCTAGAAAAAGCATTCGATAATGTCAATTGGGAAATTATGTTTAAAATATTAAAACAGGCGGGAATAAAATTCAGAGAGAGAAGACTAATCTACAATCTATATCAAAACCAGACGGCAATTATAAATATTGGTGATGAACACAGAGAAGCCAAAATAAAAAAAGGTGTAAGACAAGGATGTGTGCTGTCACCCATGATTTTCAACTTATACATAGAAGAAGCGATTAAAGAATTCAAAGACAAAATTGATACAGGTATAGAAATCCAAGGTCAAAAGATCGCTATGTTAAGATTTGCCGATGACATTGCCCTTCTAGGAAGCAATAAAAAAGAATTAGAGGACGCCTTGAATGGAATTAACCAAATCCTAATAGAAGAAATCAAAATGAAAATAAACAAGAATAAAACCAAGGTCCTAGTATGTACAAAAAGAACAAACGAGACAGGAATGCATCAAAATTAACCAAGAAAACCTAGAAGGAGTTAAGGAATTCCGCTACCTAGGAAGTAAAATAACATGGGATGGGAGGAGCAAAAACGAAATTAAATCAAGAATTGCCCAAGCAAAAATGGGGTTTAATTCAAAACAAAAACTACTATGCTCCTCCTCAATCAGCTTAGCAAACAGGAAGTTGCTATTGAAGACATATGTATGGAGCATAGCCATGTACGGGTGTGAAACCTGGACAATTGGAAAAGTGGAGAGAAAGAGATTGGAGGCTTTCGAAATGTGGTGCTACAGAAGAATGATGAATATCAAATGGATGGATAAAATTACAAATGAAGAAGTTCTTGGAAGAATCGGAGAAAGAAGAACCTTGTGGAAGAGTCTGAAGAAGAGAAGAGGTCAGATGATGGGGCACACACTGAGACATGGGGGACTGCTTAGGGATATCTTGGAGGGGGAGGTGGGAAAGAAAAGGGGAAGGGGAAGAACCAGATTAGAATATTTCAACCAAATAATTGGGGATATGGGATGCCAGACATTTAGAGAGGTTAAACAGCTGGCGGGGGACAGAGTCGAGTGGAGACGGATTGTTGCATCAAACCAGTCTTAGGACTGTATACTCAATGATGATGATAAATAGATGGTGAAGTTAATTATGGCGAAATCGACTTCTGTTCAATATGAATAAATGATATACGTATTTTAAGTATTCTCATATTTTTGGAGCAACTCTAGATTTATTAATAGTTAAGATGCCGCTATTTGAACTAAGCACCAATAAATAAATTATGAAAATATTGTTATTTGAGTAAAATAGTGGAATAGTTAAATTTATGTAATAGTTGGGATTTTAAATGAAATAATACGTAATTACGACAAGACATGATATAAACTTGAATATTTTTTATTTATAATAAATATAGGTGTGCATTTCTGACTAGAAGATGAGTAGGTATATTCTTTTGATGTAGAATCTACTAAATTCAATCAAATGAATTATAAAAAATATTTATTTTAATTATTCATTTGGTTGAATTAATTAGATAAAAATTTGAATTATTATATTTGATTTAAGGTACAGGGTAATCTAATTTTAATATATATTAATATTTCTTATAATCTTATACCTAATGTGTTTTAAAATTAAAAAAAAAACAATTAATATTGTAAACAAAATTTTTGTTAATTTTTTTTTAAATATCTTAATTATTAAGATATCACTATTTGCAAAAAATCTAAGTCGTTTTATGATAAAAAAACATTCGTTTAGATATAATAAGAGGTTTCACTAGAAGTAAACAAGACATTCATTTGATATTAAGAGATATCTAATAGAATAAAATAGATCACTCAAGTATATAATATATTTGGATTAAATACCTAAAAATTTGGTCATATTTGGAATGATTTCGATATATCTTGATTATTAATAAAATATCTTTGGAATAAATAAGAGCTCATTAAAAATGCTCAACTCTATCAATATATTTATTATAAATAAATTGTTTTTTCAGTCTAGTTTTATAATATCAATTTACTTGATTTGAAGTAGAAAATCATGTTTTATCTATTTATTTTATAGTATTAATGAATGTTATACAATATTTAATTAGTATAATAATAATATTTATATTATAATCTACAAACTAATTAAGTAATTTAAATTTTTTTAATCTAATAACATTTATTTTATTTCAATTTTAATAATTTTATTAAACAATCTGAAATTCCAATGAAAGAGAGAGAGAGATTTTTTCATTCTTTACAGTTCTTTCCTAAAAAGGAAAAAATTTTATCTCTAAAATTCCATTTAAGGAAGAAATTTTTCATAAACGAAATATCTTAATAATAATAAAAATTGAATAAAAAATATAAATATATACCTATAGGAAAAGATTTTTCTAGCCATAAATGGATCTGGTTTTGAATTTCAAGGAGAGTAGCAAAATAAATACAAATATAACGAACCGGAATGCAAATTTCCTTATAAGTTGTTGCTTTTTTGATGCGTAAAAACTTTGAGACTTTTCAAAAAAATTATGTAAAATATTACAAAATTATTTTATTATCAAAGGGGGTCGCGACCCTCAGGCTGAAAAACACTGGCCTTAAGAATCATTTTATTTTAGTTGTATTTAGGTCGTATCTATGTTTTCTATACAAAGACTTAAGACGATTTATATTTTTACTTTACCTTACAGGGTATGGTCAAGTATTGTAATCGTGCATGAAAAAAATGTTTTTTTCCTTCTTTTTTTCGAAATATCTCAAAAACGGCTGAACCTATTTCGATTAAAAAAATTAAGCGAAACCATGGTATTTCGCTATACAAAAAAGCCCTAATAAGTGAACATCGGAAAAATTATATTTTTCGAGATAATAATTGTTTTGTCAAAATGTTGTTAGTTGTCTGTGCGTTACCAAATTTTGTGGACGAGCTAGCTCAAAAACTAGTGTGAATATCGAAACCAAATTTCACACGTAGTTTTGGTCCATTGAGATTAAGAGCTGATTAGATTTTTGGTGCATATCGACCCAAAATTAAGGGGGTGGAGGGGTGGTTAAAAATTAAAAATCTAGGCCATTTGACCAAACTCAACCAAATTTTGTATACATAATCAGTGGACCCCCAGAAGTCTAAAAATGCAAAAACTAACCGCCCAAAATGGGGGGGGGAGGTGCATGGTCAAAAAATTAAAATCTTGGCCATTTGACCAAACTCAACCAAATTTTGTATACATAATCAGTGGGATCCCAGAAGTCTAAAAATGCAAAACTAACCCCTCACTCCTACATGATTATAAATAATTTTATTAAATATTAAATATAAGAGAGGGGCCAGGCTGTATGGTAAAGTCAAGTGGATGGCCACATCAGAACACGTCAGCTTATTTTTAAATTGAAAGTTTCTTTTTGCCTGGAGTGGCAGAATTTTTATAAATTGAAGGAGACAACAATAATCTTCTGCTGGAATTATCGTTATAAATAAATTAAAAATTTACAATTCCAGCAGAAGACACACTCTTTAATGTCTCCTTCAATATAATAGGTGAAGCAAAAAGTTCTGAGCCTTTTTTCTCTTTATTTCGACGATGAAATTAACATAGTTAGGATTTTCCATTTAGATCAAATATGCCCCCTTTTGTTTAATAACTTTTCTCCATTTGGAAGCCAATTTCATAATTCCGGCATTGAAGAAGTCCTCGTCCCTATTGGTCAAAAACTTGACAAGCTCATTTTCACAAACCTCTCTTGAGGCCAGTTTTTTACCATCGAGAAAATTTTGTAAATGTTTTAAAAGGTGATAATCTCTTGGTTCCAGGTCTGAGCTATACGGCGGGTGCGATATAACCTCCCATCCAAGCTCTCGGAGCTTCTGGGGCGTCGTTAAAGATATGTGCGCCCTGGCGTTATCTTGATGGAAAAAAAACACCCTTCCTATTGGCAAATTCTGGCCTCTTCTCGTCGATTGCCTGCTTCAACCTTGTCAGTTGTGGACAATATCGGTCCGAATTGAGTGATGGCCAGATGGGAGTAGCTCATAGTGGATGGTTCCTCTACAAATTCCACCAAACACACAGTAAAACCTTGTTGGCCGTAAATCCGGGCTTGGCCGGATCGCCAAGATCGTTTGGGCCGGTTTACCAGGATCTTTTCGCCTGTTGTTCTCTTATGTGACCCATTTTTCATCGCCAGTCACCATCCGCTTCAAAAATGGGTGATTTTGTTACGCTTTAGCAAAGAATCCCAGGCATCAATCCGGTCCAAAAGGTTCTTTTGCGTCAATTCGTGTGGCATCCATACATCGAGCTTCTTCTTGAGACCAGCCTTATGCAAATGGTTCCAAACGGATTTCTGGCTAATCTTCAGTTCCTGGGCAATGGAATAAGTGCTCGCTTGCCGGTCGGACTCGACAATTTCCATGATTTTATCGACATTTTCGACGATTGGCCTACTAGAGAGTGTCTCATCTTCGACGTCCATATTACCAGAACGGAATCGTTGGAACCACCACTTTCCTGTTGCATTCGATACTGTATTAGGTCCATAAACTGGCCGCCTGCCCCGTTTTCTGAAGAATGTATCAAATTTTCTCTTTTTTACCTCCATTTTGGAACGCTCTAACACACAACTGGCTTCACCAAACACAAAACTGTCAAATAACTTTTTTAAAGCATTATGTCACCTTTAAATCTCAGTTTAGAATGACCAGATGCGAGGCATATATCGTGAGATATGGCTCAATAAAATCAATCAAGCGTAAAGGCTCAGAACTTTTTACTTCACCCATTATAATTTTTTTTTCTTCAAATTTTTGTTATTTATTAAGAATCAGCTGTTCTTTGAGGTCTATATGGAATTAAACCTCTAGCTGATGCTTTTTTATTTTTTTATTTTTTTTTGTGTTTGCGATTTTTCTGTAAAACAGTTTTAACGAGTATTTTTTAAAATTTTTAGAATTTTTTATTCTCTTATTTATATATCTATATATATTTTATAAGAATCGTTTTTTGAGCAAAAAGTTATTTAAGTTGATTTAATTTGAAATATTTTATTCGTATTCAATAAATAGAGTTCAAATGAACAAATTTGAAAAAATATTTGCTTTAAAAAATAGAATATAAAGCAAGAAAGTTGATTTAAAAAAGATTTAGAAAAATCGAAATGTAAAGGTCCGCGAATCTCATACTTTAATTAATTTTTAACCGACTTCAAAAAAGGAGGAGGTTCTCTATTTGACTGATTTTTTTTTTTTTTTTTTTTGTATCTATGTTACCTGATATCTCCGCCAATTATGAACCGATTTTGAAGATTTTTTTGCATTGGGTTCAGTCTAGCTTCCGATTGGTCCCGTTTTTTTTCATTGGTATTAGACCTTTTTTTTAGGTTTGTTCAGGCCTAACTTCTTTGTTTATGAACCGATTTCGATGATTCTTTTTTTATTGGAAAGGGGGTAACTTAGGGATGGTGTCATATTAATTTGGTCAAATTCTGATGATATGATCAACGACGAAATAACGTAAATCTCCAATTCTTATGAGCAAATAATCGAAATTATAATAAATAAAATCTTTTATAAAAAAAATCAATCTTAAAACGTTCATTTAAAACCCGCAAACGTTTCTATAGAATTTCTATATTTATGAATTTAATTTTATTATCATTTTCTGATTCATTCGCCCGACACTTTCTCTTACGAGATGCATGCAAGGTATTATCTTAAGTCACTATTAATAACATCACTAAAAAGGGAAAAATAAAAATAATTTTTATAAAAAAATAAAACCGACTTCAAAAAATTTAAATGCATCAAATAAAATAATAATAACTTAAAAATCAAATAAAATACACTAAAAGGTCTAAAATAATAATCTAATTTAGTTACAACTAAACGACGAAATATTAACATGAAATTACTTTTTGAAGTCGGTGCCAAACATATACATTTTATGAATCGCACACGACGGATCTTACTTAGTACGTTTGGCGGGTACCCTCGCTTATAGGTATAGTTTGTTTGGCACCGACTTCAAAAAGTAATTTCATGTTAATATTTCGTCGTTTAGTTGTAACTAAATTAGATAATTATTTTATACCTTTTAGTGCATTTTATTTTATTTTTAAATTATTATTATTTTATTTGTTGCATTTAATTTTTTTGAAGTCGGTTTTATTTTTTGTTTTTATAAGAATTATTAAATAATTAATGAAAAGATTTAAGTAATTCCATCTTTGTTCAAAAAAAGAAACTCAAAAAAGATACATAAATCTTTTCATTAATTATTTAAAAAAAAAGGACCCCACATTGAAAACTTTTTTCAGTTTAGCCTGATTTTTTGCTTTCCCCATCGACTTGAAAGTAGTGAAAAATCTGTTGCTTTATTTTTTATATATGTTGCATATCGAAGAGAGATTTGTTTTAAGGGTTTGGCTAATGACACGGCAAGGTAGTTAGCGCTTGGGTTCGATTCCCGAGGGGACGAAACCCTCTGATACGCAATGTAAAAATATTTCTACTAAAATCTTTGATTCGTAATCAGTAGAGATTGTGGTGTTGGTGCAAGGTGAAACATCTTTAATAAAGATAAGAGTAAATAAATATTTTATTTAATATGGATTTACTATGAGTTAAGGATACTGGGTCACTTTTAATGTGAAATAAGTGACCCAGTATCCTTAACTCATAGTAAATCCATATTAAATAAAATATTTATTTACTCTTATCTTTATCTTTGATTCGTTCCTAAATAGAATTAAATTCACTTCTTAAATAAATTTAATTTTAATATTTCGTTTAATTATTTTATATTAATATATTATTCGTTTATCATTCAAATGCTCGGTGAGTGAAAGTCATGTCTTGTGGTACATTTAGTTATTTTACAGGTAGATATTATATAACAACCCAAAATAGTTTTTTATTGTAGTTTTGTATTTAAAATAATAAATAAACTGCAACGGATCGTTGCTAAACTTGATCCAATGTACTATCTTATTCTAGGGTAAAGTACTTTAAAATATAATTTTACAAAAAACTTTTTATTACCTTTTTGTGTTCCTCAAGGTACTTAATTAGAATATTAAATTTGATCAAAATTGGATTAGTCATTTTCAAAATATTTAGAAAAAACTAAAAAAGTACTCAAATAAAGTACTAATGTTTGTGGGACGATATGTACCGAAAACTAATCAGCGCTTCATTTTGTTAAAATAATGGTAGGTTTTAAATTTCATTTCAATTGGTGCAACGGTGTCGAAAAAATCGTGGACTAAATAAACGATAACATACATCCGCACGCACTAAATGAAAAAATCGCACTTTTTGGCCTCTCGACGAGACCCCATGTAATTTTTGGCAAAACCGACACATGCTAAAATTCAACCTAATTGAATACTACAATTTGTGACTTTAATTGAGTTCATGGGTTCCGTAGTTTTTACCTGAAGACACTTTGAAGTCGCGCTTGCCGCGAGACCGATTACAATACTTTACCCATGCTTCGCATTGGATAAAGTAAAAAAGGCTAATATTGGTTTCTATTATTTATTTGTTTACCTGTTTTTTGGATGATCCACCCCCACTTGTTGAATCGTCTCGCAATTTCCTCGGAAGGGTTTGCGCTGTACGCGAATAATCAATAAATTGAGTAGGACTGGGAGTTTGTCGACCACCCAGAAGACGACTGGTGGATTTGCTGTAACGTCCGAGGGTGCTTGATGACGTCACCGTACCAGAGGGCTCAAGATTACTATTGAGCGCAGCCAGGGCGGACCTAAAAATCAAATCAACAAATACAAATTACATATAAGTACAACAATATTTAACCCATAATTAATTAATTATATGTATTCTCTTTAAATAAAGAAAACAAAGCGTTGTTGTTGTTCTGGTTCAATTGTGAAATCCCCGCCTTGCAATTAATCCTTCACTAAACTCGGAGAGATAATAAATTGATTAATAAGAGTGATTGATAATTGAGAACAAATTTGAAAAAGGTGCGGTTCCTGTCTTTTTCAGAGACAGCATAATTGTATATGCAAATTTATTTATTTATTCTTTCAACTTAATACACGCAACAGGGCAGAAAATAAGAAAAACAACAACTTGTAGAGGAAATGCATGTGTTTAACTTACTAGAAAGGTTAAATACTTTAATTGAATAAATTAGTTTCCCGAGAGTAGCAGAGTTGATTATTCATAAGCAAAAATTAATGAGGTTATCCTCTGCTTGATGCAAATAAACATATTAATAATAATAATAATAAAATTTTATTGAACCAATTATTTTACATGCATTAGCGTATACATTTTATTTGAGCTTCGACTTCGGAGATTACATTCCCACCATCGACTGTTCTTGATCTTCTCGGGCTTGCGATAATGTTTTTATTCCGTGTTTGTAGTAAGATGAAAAATTTACGAAATAAAAAACCTCTTTGCCGTTATTTATAAAAGAAAGGAAAGATATCAGAGGAAAATGATGATGCTATGATGAAAGATGAGCGTCAGGTCCTGTAGAGTTCCAGTATTAGGGGGTTTAGACTAGTTTGGGTCTTTTGTTTGAACCGATTGGTAATGTCGCTTAGGTTATCCAACAATCTCTGCATTCCTAGACCGGCTAGGATAATTTCGTTCAGATGTTCCGGGAGGGGAAATAAACATATTTAATTTAATTTTAAAAAAATATATTAAATTTCTGTTTTAAAATTATTGGATAAAAATACTTGGTAGGTTTCACATTAAGATATAAAAAAATAAAACGAATTTATTTTTAGAGAATCTTTAATCTCGATACATATATTTCGGGTGACTAACCCATCTTGGAATACTAGAAAGTAACTGACCTGAATAAGTCGAAATTGAATACAGGAGTCAATGGTAAAATTTATTTTTTAAGATAACAAAAGTAAATATTTAAAATTAGTGGAGGGAGAAAAAGGTAGGAAGTCTACTTTGGATTAATTTTGAATGGCTCTTTGAGGAAAAGAGGATTTCGAATTTGAATACAACTTTTTCTCCTCCACTAATTTTAAATATTTACTCCTTTTGTTATCTTAAAAAATAAATTTTACCATTGACTTTGTATTCAATTTCGACTTATTCAGGTCAGTTACTTTCTGTATCTCCTGAAGATGGGTTAGTCACCCGAAATATATATATCGAGATTAAAGATTCTCTAAAAATAAATTCGTTTTATTTTTATATCTTAATGTGGAACCTACCAAGTATTTTATCCAATAATTTTAAAAATGTTTCACCAAGTGCCAACATTAAATTCCTTAAAAACTATTTCTGTTTTAGTTGCGAGATTTAACAATTATTATTTATTCTACAAAAAATTAATTAAATCAATTATAATTATATGTTTATGCAATTAGATACTAATTAGATATTTGAATAATAAGAAAATATAATTACATTTGAATAAATCAATTAATTAATTTTTTTATTTTTGCATTTTACAAAGTTGGTCCCCAACAAGTACGTATTTTCATTTTTTTTCACACAAAAACGCAATTATTTATATAAATAAAAGACAGGAATTAATTGAATATACCTTCTTAAATATGGGAATTCTTGTCTTATTTAAGGATTAACTTTTTGAAGACTCAAGCTTTTATTTTTGTGATTAATTTGATTAAAATTTGAATCTTTATTTAAATCACACATAATTAATTATAACTACTTATTGAACACGAACAAATAATAAAACATAACTACTAAGTTTCGATCGACTTATTCTGCGATCGTTCTCAAGCGAGGGGTGAACCGCGATCTAATTTCGTGTACACCTACTTCCACTTCCACCTTTATTTCCAAGTAGAAGACAATAGATGAAGAGATATTATCTAATGAATTCCAAAATAATTCCACATAATTCCAAAGACGTGTACACTTAATTCTAATCTCGGTTCACCCCTCGTTCTCAAGTATGAGCACCCACTCGGATAACCTCAGTTAAGCTATAATCGGAGTGGGTGCTCATACTTTAGAACGATCGCAGAATAAGTCAATCGAAACTTCGTAGTTATATTGTATTATTTGTACGTGTTCAATAAATAATTATAATTAATTATGTGTGATTTAAATAAAAACTCAAATTTTTTTGAAGATTTAGAAAATATAATAGGTTAATATCTTTATCTCAGTAAATTAAATTAAACTGATGGTTTCCATTTATAATTTTATAACTAGATCGTTGGATCAACATTTGAAGTTTGGACTTATATATCTGAGACCATATGGTCCTGATTTATTTATTCATTTACTTTTTAATATATTTATTTATATTTTAAATTGTTCAAAATAAGAGCTAAAATGATTTTAATTAAAAGTTGTTAAATAACACACTGAATTGTAATTTTTGTAGTTGTTGGGTGTGTGTGTTTATTATTGCATACTGCGATGGTTCTGCTCGTATATATGGATGATTGCAAATAAATAATTAAAATGAAACACAAGCTGGAGGAGTAGGAGACCCTCCGGGCAAAAAAATACCTGCATATAAAACAAGCCACGATTATAGCCAATGCCAAGGTTAAAACCTGAACAAATAATAAATCGCAACAACAATAATAACAACAACAACACGCACGCCTACGCCTTTTGCAGAGAATCCAATATATTCACAATCAATTGGAAGATGTTTTTCACATATTTTATAATATAATTATCATGCATTATTTGTTGAAATTTGTAATTTGTAAATTAAATTAGAGAATAAAGAAAATATCATAGTGCTTTTATCTGGCTCAAGTGCGTAGTAAACGTTTTAAATTAGAATGAAGGAAAACGGGGTTTGTGGGCGTCAGAGTAAAAACTAAGCCGAAAATTCAATGGTCATGGGTGCATGGAGCTTATCTCTGAAATAGAGCAATCAAATTGGGAGCTTCAAATAGAAATCAGTCAGCGATAGTAAGGTAGATTATTATTTAAAAACGATATACTATATTCCGTGTAGTCCTTTGAAGGTTTTTATTTATTATTTTGTTTTCATAATCATTCCCAAAATTAAAAAAAAAAAAATTAGATCTGTGTCGTAGTACACCGGATAGGAACGAAGTTCCTTATTATAAAAATATTAATTTTAAGTTCTATTCTAGGTATAAAGAAAAATAATTATTCGGGTATACATTTTTTATTATGATTTTTTTATCGATAAAAAGCAAAGAAACTACTTTATAAAATTATCTTAACACCTTTATTTTATTTACAATGATTTATAAAAATATATAATATATAATAATAATAATATACAAAAAGAAACAGGTATTTATATGAATAATAATAATTAAGCCTAATTATGTTCTATCATAGAAACTATAGCTTTATGGTAACTAAAATAAGATATATATATTTGTGATTCGATTTTTGCCAAATATCTCGAGAAAACAGCATCGATAGTAGTATTGTCTCTCGTAGTGGATTCATCTTCATTATTGTTCATATTTAAATCAAATGTATTTTTCAGAAAAGTTTTAAATGACTCTGATTGCTTATCTTTGAAGTTAATATTGAAGTCACCTGCCAAAATTAGTGGAAGTTGGTCATAATTGGTACCATACTCTTCAAGTAATGCTGTAGATGCTGCAGAATACTCCAACAGTGATCGATGTATGAATCCTTGTATGTCTATTAACTTCTGTTTCTGTGCAATGTAAACGACTACCATTACGATTTCAACGCCGTTTTCCATCTTGCAAATAGCAGAACAAATATCTCCAACAGGTGAATGTCTAAAACCAAAGTCATTAGCATTTCTCATTATTATGTCCATATTTGGTGAAACAATATTAACAGTGTCGTCATTCGATTGGTAAATCGCAACTCCACCTGATCGAACATTACCTCTTTTATAATGGACGATACAATTAAAATTCGGTATTTCATATAGCTGATCATTGTCCATATTTGTCTCAGATAGTAATAAAATGTTTGTTTTTTGAGTAACTGAATCAGTTAAATCCAAGCGATCCCGACCACAGCACAAGCCAGAGGCCCCGCCTCCAGAGTGACGACCTGAGTGGATGCGCGCGCATGAGCATTGGCACGCTTTTTTTTTAACGTTACGGACGTTTTTCACCGGCTAGGGTACCACTCCGAGGCGTCCCATAAGGAACTTCGTTCCAAAAAAACAAGACCCACAACCACTAGTTTTTTCTATTCTAATAAGTATTAATTTCCTAACAGATAAAAATTATTTACGAAGATGTCCATTATTGATTATAATTTGGATAATCAAGAGAAGGCAGCGATGTCTCTCGGGTAAGTTTACACGATGGACGTGTGTTTAGGTAAATGAGGGGAGAGAGACATTCTGAAAGGATCCGACAAGACACGAGATCGAGTTTGACTTAGACCAAAAGACATCTAACTACTTATCGATATAATCTATTACTGTGTAAAGTGTATTTATTATTATTATTTTCCCGAGTTAATGAACTTTCTCAGCTTGCGCTGGAAAAATTTCAACTATCCCTTCAGATCTTATTTGGGATCTTATGTGGGAAGGAAATTCACCCTGAACCCACATGGACCTCCGGATAATCTTCAATTGAGAAACTTGCACACTATATGTCAGGACTGTGTCAGGTCTGTAGCAAGAATGTTTTTTGGCCCCCTCTCAGAGGATGTTCTTGTCAAGTTTCTCGATGTTTTTTGTCTTTTTTGAGAGTACTCCTTCTGCGGAAACGACTATAAGTATAATGATAACTTTGTCCAGTTTCCATATGATTTTGAGTTGGAAAGCGAGTTCCTCATACTTAGCCATTTTTTTGGCTTCGGTTTTCTTCAAGTTATGTGTTAGAGGGACCGTGATTTCAACTAGTGTTGGTATTTTTTCATCTGGGTTGATTAGAAGTATGCCTGAACGGTTGTAATCTATTGTTTGATCAGTTACTATAGGCATATCCCAATAAAGAATAATGTTTCCTCTCTCGACAACTGCCTGGGGGTTGTATTTGTAATATTTTTCTGGTTGGACCTTCCACGCCTCTATCTTTTTCCGGAACGTGTTATCGAGTTCCATGGTCAGGTAGTTTTTCCTGGCCGGATGAGTGTGTTGATGTTAAAGGTGCCCAGGTTTGGATTTTTGGTGTTATTCTTCCATTGTTTCTTCCTTGACTTCGTGATGGTCCGGATCCCCCAGAATCTGAATGCCCGGTTGCCTCTCGAGGGTGGGTGGATTGGTTACCACCTGGGGTAATGTTGTTTTTGCCTCTCACGATTCATGGTTGCTTGTTACGAAATGTTGTCCTGCGCGAGGTTTTGTAGAACCAAAGATTGTCAGTTTCTGGAGCCGAGAGGCCGGTTATTTATTATTTTCAAATAAATTCACTTTGCTTCTTGCTGGGATCGAACTGATGAAGTCTAGGGTGATGTTCTCCTAATCGGATTAGAAAAGTTGGTGATTTAACCGATTGCGCTACCGACCGCGCTACTATTATTATTTATTTTTTTTCGCTCCTTTTGAAGGAGGTTTGTTCTGTACTATACAACGGCTGTAAACAGCAGAGATGATAGCTTCTATTTTATTGTTGAGTGAAGGTTCAGAAATCTCCGGGCTGTCGCGCACGTACCCAGCAGTAGAGTTTTCTGCACCGTCGGCGTCGTGATAACGCCCCCTCCAGAAATACCCAGTTCCTTTAGGTTCTTAGGGAGCGTCCTTGGAACGACACCAGTCACAGACATGACAATGGGCATTATTAAAAATAATTTCAAAGAACAAAATGTCCTAAGTCAAATTCGAGTACCCTAAACATTAGTTGAATTTTTCCTACATTTAATAAAACTCAATAGTTCCAGGTATAGGGTTATTTTTTATAAAATTTGAATTTTTAGTGAAATCACACATAATTAATTATAGTTATTTATTGAACAAGAACAAATAATACAATACAACTACAAAATTTCGATCGACTTATTCTGCGATCGTTTTCAAAGTATGAGCACATCAGTTAGCCAAAAATCAGAGTGGGTGCTCAGCTCATTCTTGAGAACGATCGCAGAATAAGTCGATCGAAATGTCGTAGTTGTATTGTATTATTTGTTTTTGTTCAATAAATAATTATAATTAATTATGTGTGCTTAGAAGCAAAGAGATAGGCCTCGAAATTAATACAAAAAAATCAATAATTATGACAAACGAGAATCTTTTATCACAAATAACCAACCCTCCCATTCCATTAAAGGAGAAAACGATATACCTAGGCCAAACAATGAGCTTTCAGAACAGATCAAAGGAAGAAATTGAGAGAAGAATCAGCTTGAGCTGGAATAAATTTTGGCAACTAAAATTCATTTTAAAAAATGATAATATCAATTCAACATCAAAGATAAAAGTACTAAATAAGTGCGTAATACCAACAATGATCTACGGAGCCCAAACTTGGGCTTTAACAACAAAACTAGAAAAGAAAATAGAAACTACCCATAGAGCGATGCTGCGTAGTATAATGAAAATAAGAAAAATCGATAGAATATCTAACGAAAAACTATATAAACTATCTAAGTCTGAAAATATATTAAAAACAATCAGACTATCCAAATGGAAATGGGCGGGACACATTTGCAGAATGAAGGACAGATGGACAAAAAGAATTACAGAATGGCACCCCCACCAAAAAGAAAAAGAGGACGTCAATCGAGAAGATGGGCGGACGAGATAACGAGTTTCACAGGAATGACATGGTCAAGAATAGCTCGTGACAGAAATGAATGGAAGAGGCTGGGAGAGGCCTTCGCCCTAAGGGGTCTGGTTCCACAGTTAAACTAACCAACTAGTTAGTACTTATTATAAATGTTAAAATTTAAATTGTAAAAGTTGATAAAAAAAATAAAATAATTAAAATAAAATATATATGTATGTATATGCAGATGTAAATATTTATTATAATAACTTTTGTAAACTACTGTAGATAAAATTATAAAATTAATAATAGAAACTTGTATACTAAGAAATGTATAACTTGGAACCAATAAAGGCTATAATATAATATATAATATAATAATGTGTGATTTCACTAAAAATACAAATTTTAATAACAAAAATAAAATCTTCAATAGCTTCATTACTAATAATTATTTGTTATACATTCTCCGAAAGAAATAAAAAAAAAGGGTAGTTTTTTAAGGAAATAATGGATTTAAAGAAAGCCAGTTAGTTAGTTGATCAAGCTGATAATAATTACAAAATTAAACAATTTGGTCAAGGTTGAATTAAAAGGCAAAGAAATAGAAAAAGAAAAACTGAATCAATAAATAAATAAATAGAATCGTCCTTGTGTGTGTGTGTGTGTGTGTGTTTAATGTCCACCACCTGTTGACAATTGGCATCGGTTGCAATTGCCAAGTCAACCTTTTCTTTGATGGGAACTTTCTTTCATCACACGCCAATTCAATTCCTATTATATTACCTATTATATATTGCTAAATGAGAAAGAACTTCATCACTCATCTGTCTATATTAAGTAGAGCTTTTGCTTTTAATTAGATACTTTACCATGACTAATCAGAAATACCTACACGGAATATTATATTCAACAAATTAGAGAAAACTTTGATTAAAAAATAACTTTTATAAAAAAATAAAACAGACTTCAAAAAAATTAATGCAACAAATAAAATAATAAGAACTCAAAAACAAATAAAATTCACTGAAAGGTATAAAATTATTATCTAATTTAGTTACAACTAAACAACGAAATATTAACATGAAATTACTTTTTGAAGTCGGTGCCAAACATACATTCTATGAATTGAACTCGACGGATCTTACTTAGTACGATTGGCGGGTACACTCGCTTATATAATTTGTTTAGCACCGACTTCAAAAAGTAATTTCATGTTAATATTTCGTTGTTTAGTTGTAAGTAAATTAGATAATTATTTTATTCCTTTTAGTGCATTTTATTTTATTTTTGAGTTCTTATTATTTTATTTCTTGCATTTAATTTTTTGAAGTCAGTTTCTATTTTTTTTTTTATAAAAATTATTTTTATTTTTCTCTTTTTAGTGATGTTATTAATAGTGACTTAATATAGGAATATTTATTTATTTTTGAATAGAGTGTCAATACAAATACAGTATACAAAAAGTTTTTTAGAATTACAAAATTGTGATTCTCATGCATTAGAAGTACAACAAAGTTCAAAGATCAAAAGCACAATAATATCCTCCATGCATCTCGTAAGAGAAAGCGTCGGGCGAATGAATCAGAAAATGATAATAAAATTCAATTCATAAATATAGAAATTCTCTAGAAACGTTTGCGGGTTATAAATGAACGTTTTAAGTTAAATTGAAAGTTTTTTTTGGCGAGAGTAGCAGAATTTTTATATATTGAAGAAGACAATAAAAGAGTGTGTCTTCTGCTGGAATTATAAATTTTATTTATTTATAACGAGACTATAGTTTCGAAGGCTTTGCCCTCTTCATCAGTATATTACAATGGATTCACAGGAATTATGAATGTGTGAATATGAATTCATAAATTAATTCCTGTGAATCCATTGTAATAGACTCGATGAAGAGGGCAAAGCCCTCGAAACTATAGTCTCGTTATAAATAAATAAAATTTATAATTCCGGCAGAACGTTTTAAGATTAATTTTTTATAAAAGATCTTATTTATTATAATTTCGATTATTTGCTCATAAGAATTGGAAATTTACGTTAATTCTTCATTAATCATTTCATCAGAACTTGACCAAATTAATATGGGACCACGCCTAAGGTACCCTTTTTCCAATATAAAAAGAATGATCGAAATCGGTTCATAATCAAAGAAGTTATGCCTGAACAAACATAGCAAAAAAGGTCCAATACCAATGAAAAAAAGGGACCAATCGGAAACTAGACTGAACCCAATGCAAAAAAAATCATAAAAATCTGTTCACAATTGGCGAAGATATCAGGTAATATGCACACAAAAAAATTCAGCCGAATTATAAAAAAAATTTGAGGAATTTCATCATTTTTGTTGAAAAAGTGGTATATTTTGTAAAAATATTAATTCTATCACAAATCGATCTGTCAAGGTCTCATCTTCTGGTAACTTTAATTTGTCTTGTTTTATATTAATTGAAGAAGTTATTCACAGATGGGTGTGTCAATAAAAAACTATATTTAATTATTTTTTTTTTTACAAATTAATTATTAATTTTAAAACCCCCTAATAGTTCATTATAAATATTATTATACAGGGTGGGGCATAAAGATCTATCACATTTTGAAGAGGTATAAAAAATGAAAAATTTTAACTAGAAAAAAACTGAATTTATTTTTGAAAAGAACATATAATACATTTTTTATTTAAATTAGTTTAGGTTATTCATAAAGAAGAATTTTAGCCTTGTACGCACAAAAGGCCTGAATATAGGCAATCTAATTGTCAGCTGTTCTTCATAGTTGCGTAAAATTTAGGCTCTTCTGTAAAGTACTTGAATGTTAAGAGTTCATTCGAAGGGTGATCCGCTATTGGAAGTAGGTGTACACAGCTTTGGAAGTATTTTGGAAGTATTTGGAAATATTTGAAAGTACTTGGGAATATTTGGAAGTATTTGCAACCATTTGGAATTACTTGGAAAGATTTGGAAGTACTTGGAAATACTTGGAAGTACAAGTGGAAGTAGGTGAACAGCATACTAGGTCGCGGTTCACCCCTCGAGTTCATCTATAGAAGTATAGAAAAAATAAAAGAACTAAAAACTCAAAAATATTAGACCAACCTGGTTTCATTTCAAGATATCACAATTTCAGTGCAATTACCGGAGTTAATAATGCTTGAAATTTAATATGAGTCTATTTTAAAGCAGAGTGTTCGCTAAACTAAAAGGGGAGGGGTCAAAAATGAAAATTCTATCCCTTTCGACCAAAATATGTGTACAAAATTTGGATAGTTTTTGCATTTCTAGCCCTCTGGGGGTCCACAGAATATGTATACAAAATTTGGTTGAGTTTGGTCAAAAGTGATAGAATTTTCATTTTTGACCCTTCCCCTCATTTTGGGTGGTTAGTTTTTGCATTTCTAGCCTTTTGGGGCCCATAGAATATGTATACAAAATTTGGTAAAAAAAAATGCCAAAAATTAGAAGCAAAGTTGTAGAGGATGTAATTTTTGACATTTTCGTTTATAAATTTTTGAAAATAAACAGCCAAAATGAGGCGAAATGTCAAAATTAGAGATTCTAGACCTTTGGACCAAACTCAACCAACATCAGTAAATTCTAGTTGCCACAAAGGTATTCAGTGAAACGCGTTTTAACTAGTAAGAACCCGTTGTTGCTAAAAAACGAGTTTTTACTAAAACATATGCATGTCCGCGCCCCTGGACTCTGGTGCCCCCCTCTGCTACTCCACTGGCATAATAAAATAATTTAAAATACCCTCCCCCCCGGTACCTAGTTTTCTAGTATTTTTGTTTGAAAATTTTGGAATTTTGAATTCTCCCGTATTTATTTAACGCCAGGGGAGTTGGGTTGGCCCAGTAGGCTAAGGCACTGGGCTCGCTTCAGCATCGTTGATGACGATGTTCAAGCGGGAGTCCCGGGTTCGAGCCTGGCTAGCATATGAAATTCCTTCCGGCTAAAGCTCGGTTCCCTCACTAAGGGCCGGTTGTATGTCGCAAAGTAAATGCTTTTTACCACTAACAAACGGTAGATGGTAAATGGAGCCACTGGGATGGCCAATCAGATGACAGGCACTGAAAATGTCTGTCATCTGATTGGCCATCCCACTGGCTCCATTTACCATCTACCGTTTGTTAGTGGTAAAAAGCATTTACTTTGCGACATACAACCGGCCCTAACACTACTAACACTTTACTGATGTGCTGTCTAAATGGGCTTTGTTCCCGATGACAATAAATAAATAAAAAAAATCCGATAGATCCCGTGCAAGCCCCTTATTATAATAGAGGTAACTATATATTCTAAGATAACATTCTCCTTAAAGTGTCATTTACATGGAAATATTTGAATGTAATCAAATTAATTTGTGAATGAGTATAGTAGATCCAAAATAGGGCCCCAAGGCCATGTGAAGGACATCCAAGGGTCGCAAAGAACCCAAAGGTGGGGCTCTGAGTTGACTCATGTGCGTCATTGGCAGAGGAGGAGACCTCGTCCTTCCTTCCTTGTAAGGCGCGATCCGGAGCAGGCTCAACAGCCAGCCTGAACAGCCAAGGCTGCTGCTTGAGCTCAACTTACTAACTATCTGGAATTTATACTTCCCAAAGCTAACTGGCCCCCCACGTTTTAAACCTTTTTTTAAAAAGAAACAAAATCATAAAATGTATTTATTAAATAATAACAGGTGTTTTGCTTATTACTTTCTTCTTTAAAATAAACTGCAACGGATCGTTGCTAAACTTTATCCAAATTCATTTGAAATATTAATATGTTCTTGAGTAAAGTACTTTAAAATATAATTTTACTAAAAACTTTATTTAAACTTTTTTGTGGTCCTCAAGGTACTTAATTAGGATATTAAATTTCATCAAAATTGGTTAAGTTATTTTCAAGATATTTAGAAAAAACTAAAAAAGTACCGAAATAAAGTACTAATGTTTGTGGACCGATATGTACCAAAAACTAATCAGCGCTTCATTTTATTAAAGTAATGGTAGGTTTTCAATTTCATTTCAATCAGCGCAAAGGTGTGGAAAAAATCGTGGACGAAAAAAACGATAACACACACACATCCATCCATCCATCCCCACGCACTTCCAAAAAAATGGCACTTTTCGGCCTCTAGACGAGATTCCAGGTAATTTTTGGCAAAACCGTCACGTGCTAAAATTCAATCTCATTGAATACTTCAATTTGTGACCTTAATTGAGTCTATGGGTTCCGTAGTCTTTACCTGAGGACCCTTTGAAGTCGCGCTTGCCGCGAGAGCGATTCCAATACTTTCTCCCATGCTTCGCATTGGATAAAGTAAAAATCAATTTCCATTTCTATTCATATTTACATTAGTTTGAGAATGTTCCCTATAATTATTAAAGATTTGTTTTTTAAAAAAAAATCAATTTTTATGGTAGAACTCGCTCGTGCTTAAGGGGGCTCGGGAATGTTTATCGTTTTTATAAGAAAATTCTCAAATATTTACCATCGAATCATTGATGCATTAGATATTTATTCTCGAAATTTGAAGTTGATCGTCTGTCTCATTAGCGAGAAATAAATTATTGAAAATTGTCCTTTTAACATGGAAGTAAATGGACCGAGCTTTTAAAAGGGCTATAACTTCTATACAAATTATACCGAGGGGTGATCCGCGATTGGAAGTAGGTGTACACCTCTTTTGAAGTATTTTGGAAGTACTAGGGAATATTTGGAATTACTTGGAAATATTTGGAAGTACAAGTGGAAGTAGGTGTACAGCATATTAGGTCGCGGTTCACACCTCAAATTATACCATTTTCAACAAATTTATACAGATCAATAATTGAACTTTTATGAATAGAATGATATATTTTTCAATAGATTTGACATTCTAGTTAATTAGTTATTCATAAATGTAAAAAAATAAAAAGTCATTTGCAGCCAACAGAATATAACAAAAGGCAATAGTGTAGAATTCCAAATCTATTTCTTGAAATCGTTTTCTTTATAGTAAATAAATTGATAGAGTTGAGCATTTTTAATGAGCTTTTATTTATTTGAAAGATATTTTATTAATAATCAATATATATCGAAATCATTCCAAATATGAGCAAACTTTTAGGTGTTTAATCCAAATATATTATATACTTGAGTGATTTATTTTATTCTATTAGATATCTATTAATATCAAATGAATGTCTTGTTTACTTCTAGTAAAACCTCTTATTATATCTAAACGAATGTTGTTGTTTTTTTATCATAAAACGACTTAGATTTTCTGCAAATAGTGATATCTTAATAATTAAGATATTTATAAAAAAATTAACAAAAATTTTGTTTACATTAATAATTGTTTTTTTTTAATTTTAAAACCCCCTATTAGATTATAAGAAAAATTTAATATAATAAAATTATTATTATACCTAATAAAAATAGAAAATTAAATTAAATATTTATATAATTCATTTGAATATAGATTTTATATATATATATTTTATATATAGATACATCAAATGAATATAAATAATATAAGCTTAGATATTTTTTATTATAAATATTCAAGCTTATACCATATCTTGTCGTAATTACATATTATTTCATTTAAATACCCAACTATTAAATTTAACTATTCCACTGTTTTACTCAAATAACAATATTTTCATAATTCACTTATTGGTACTTGGTTCGAATAGCGGCATCTTAACTATTAATATATCTAGAGTTGCTAAAAAATATGAGAATACTTAAAATACGTATATTATTTATTCAAATTGAACAGAGATCGATTTCGCCATAATTAACTTCACCATCTATTCATATCAAATATAATTTCTTAACTATAAATATATCTTTTTTTCAGTGTAGGTATACAAATCTTTAAAGGCTCTAATTTAATTTAAAAAAAACGATATATTGATTTTGTATTTGTTTAAACATTTTTCCGTTTCACTGGCATCTGCTATTTCCTAATAAATATTTTATTTATTGTATTTGCCATCTTTATTACCTGTTATCATTAATCATGAATGGAAGCATGAATGAAACATTACCTGACCAATAATTTGTCATTATGAATAAATATTAATATAAATTTTAAATAAATCATTTATATATTCAAACAAATGTATTCTCTATTAATATTTAATGTTCATTATCATAAATCATATTATTTGTTATTTGATATTCTCTCAATAGAGGCTCATTGGAAAATATTAAATCATCGATTATTATATAATAAATAATCAAATAAAATTTTACATTTAATATTATACGAGCTTTTGGTGCGTGCCTTCGGCACGACCTCGAAGCTCGGCCCTCCGGGCTGGTGCCCTGGCGGGCAGCGTCTCGGTCCAAAAATTGTATTCCTCTTAAAAAACCACACTCCAAATGTATACCCGTAAACTACCGAAAATACATCGTCTCTTAAAAGTTTCGCCTCTTTAATTTTTGAGTGGCGGGGGGGGGGGGGGTTGGGATAATTATGAATATATTTAAATTTAAAATTTAAATTTCATTTTTCCTTTTCAAAACAAAAATAATGAAATGATTTATGAACTGCAAAAAATTCGCAGGCTGAATCATGGAAATTATTCAAATATACGCGGTTCAATTAATTTCATTAATTACAAAAAATATATTTAATGTTTCTTAATTTAAAGTCTTTTAGAGTCTTTCATTTCAAAATTCGAGTGCAAATTAAAATTATATTTCAAATTTGCCTGGTTAATGAAAATCAATTGGGCTGTCAGTTTAAAATCCGAACTGACAAAAGCAAATAAAAATATAAAATAATTTTAATTATTTTCTTAGAAAGAGGGACTGGTAAGCGAAATAAGTAGGTTATAATGAAAGGCAGTCCATAAATTATTTAAATTTTATACAAATTCCGACGTTTCGTAGACTTTTTCTCTCCTTCTTCAGGGTATCAATAACTATTCAATACCCTGAAGAAGGAGAGAAAAATAGTCTCCGAAACGTCGGAATTTGTATAAAATTTAAATAATTTATGGACTACCTTTCATTATAACCTACTTAAATATAAAATAAATACAAATCTTTTAAAAAACAATCTTCAAACGTTTAATTAAACTTAAACGTTTCGGGAGAATTTCTTCCTTTATCAATGGAGAACACAAAGAGTGTTGCTTTTTATTTATTAGTTAAAGCAAGTATTTTTTCTTTCTATTTTTAAAACCATCTAAAAGAAGAAACTCTCTAAAAACATTTGGGTTTAATTATACGTTTGAAGAGTGTTTTCTTAAAAGATTTGTATTTATTTTACACATACATAACGTCGCTGATCTTACAAAACTTCGTAAGTCCTAAATTCATTATTTGTCAAAAAACAAGAAAACCCATTTTAAACAACAATACATACAAATACAATGCAATATTTATTATTTCTCCGTAGTGCGAAATTAAATTGGAATAGAATAAGGTTTCAATAGACGCCGTGAAATGTTGGTCGGTATAAACCGAGGGGTGAGCCAAGATTGGAATTAGGTGTACACGTCTTTGGAATTTTGTTGAATTATTTTGGAATTCATTAGATAATGCCCCTTCATCTATTGTCTTCTACTTGGAAATGAAAGTGGAAGTGGAAGTAGGTGTACACGATATTAGGTCGCGGTTCATTCCTCGGTATAAACGTATAATACGCATTTGACCAAAAATCGGTCTTACGAGGTTTTGTAAGATCAGCGACGATATATATTATATACGGAATATAAAAGTGTAGAAACATATATATATAATTTATTTGTTAGAGACTATAGTTTCGGAGGTTTGATCTTCATTATCAGTCTTTTTTAATTAAAAATATTTTATCTGTTATATCTTATTAAAAAGACTGATGATGAGGGCCAAACCTTCAAAACTAAAGTCTCTAACAAATAAATTATATATAAATATATATAAGGTAAACGCGGGGGATATGACGCACAATTCGGGTTCTTTGCAGAATCTCAAACGTTAATACCTATTATGAAATGATGATTGGTGTTAATGGTACCTAGGACTATTAGGCACTCATAGCATAAATTGCAGCTTTAATCTTAAAATAAGAACTACTAAAATTTATAAAAATATAAAAAGCCAACTTTTGCGTCATATTCCCGACAAGGGGGTAATATGACGCAGCCGGTGTGGGGGGCTATGGCTTATGGGAAATTACATGTAAACCAAAACTAAAAACTCAGAAAGTTGAAACTTATAGGTAAACAATGAAAGATGGGCGTACCTAAAAAAAATATGACCAATTTTAAGTATTAAAAGAGTACCTAACTTAAATAACATATTTACACAAGTCTGTGACCATGAATAGTTCCCTAGTCTTACTAAATTGTTTAGGGGGTTCAGGTTTCCCCAAAACCGCAGAACACTCATAAAAAAGTATATCGTCACGTAGGGGCCACTTGCACAACTTCTCGTTTTGTTTCACAATGCGTCATATCACCCATTCGACTCAATTTTAGGTAAAACATTGTAAATAGTAAATAATGAGGGCTATGTGAATAAATAAGTCTTAATAATGATTTTAAAGAATATGCAATAATGTAGAATACACTTAACCAACAAAAATTGCAAAAGAAAACAAATTACGAAGATTTGAAATAAATATGATGAAATTTCACATGTGTTGATCTTAGAAATGACGGACAAAACAAATCATCCTTCCACGACGGTTCGCTTGTAACTGGGGTAGAAACGCTTTACCTGTTGGTGATGGGGGGTAGTATCATTCCCCAATGTCTTACCCACGCCAGAAGGCCGAGTTTTCGAGATCTCGAAAACGCGTCATATCCCCGACCGCGTCATATCCCCCGGTTTTACCTTACATATTTATATTAATTATAATGCATGTTTATATGTTCATTTGATAACCTCAATGATATCTCATTATATTTAAAAATGATTTTTCTCGGATTTTAAAAACAAATAAGAAAAAGTAAACAAATTTTTTAATATATCTAATGAGTACTGAGTACTATTTATTAAAGTAGTGTAAACACTATTCAATGTTTCACTTAATGACGTCGTGAAAAAAGTGTTGTCTAAGATCCAAGTCAATAAATTCTTGACCCAAGCCTTCCTGGTTGCATACCCGCAAGGCGTATAGCCATATAAATAATATCCATGGTTTTCTTCTCTGATAACCCATTGATCTGTTGTTTCCTTATTACTAAAGGGTGGATATCTATTTGGTTATTATTCCTGCACCTATCATAAAATGTGGGCATATGAGATATATCATAAATGGTTTTACTGTTATTACGTGTAACATAATACCTATTTTTGTTTATTCTACCTGTTATTGCCAATTTTATGAATACCTAAGTGCCTGGTTGCGCCAATCGCAACCGTGAGCTTATTGCATGTGTGATCATCGTTTTTACGATTTTTGTGCAGAAAAAAATATCTCTAGGGCAGTGTTCGTCAACTCGATAGAACAGCGCGAGGGAGGCGCTCGCTCTGGGAACAGCCATAAACAAATTTATGTTTATTGATATAATTGATTTTTTCTCATTCTTGTGTAATCAGCGAATCTGTGCAGATCATGTTCTGCTAATCAGAGTCCAGTCTCCCATTTTACTCTCATATTTTTATTTGTTGATGTTCTTTCTTCCCCATATCAATTGTATATTGATAAAATATCAGCTAGTGAGTTGATATTTAATTTCCGAACATCACAACTGGACTTCTGAACTTCTGCTTTCTGAAGTCTGTACCATCTTCTCTCTCTCTCAGTATCGACTTCATTGGAAGGAAATACACACTCGTTTTATTTTTGGTACAGATTGGCCTGGAAGAAATTCTCAAATTCATCGGATTCGTCAAACCTTCTCAACAAACTGCTAAGTGAAACCATTTAATCATATCCAATTTTATTACACTTTTCTTCAATTCCTTCTAACTGAATAACTCTCTCACTTCTTATTGAATACAATCCATTTGGTTTTTTGATCACTACATCTCATCTACGCTAAGACTCTCTCGAATTCATTTGATTATTATATTTATTTTATAAATAAATATGGCCGCCTTTTCAATGGCTAATTAGTTCTAATTTTAAGTTTTATTTTAATTAAACATTTTTAATCCTGTTACTACTAATAACTTTAATTGAAAAATTGTTAATTAGATTTAATTAATTAATTTTAAAATTCATTCGTTTATTTGTCTCAAATACTTTCTGTTTAATTAACTTATAATTTACCCTGTTAATAATAATAAAAATAAAGTGATAATTTCTAATCATAATTCATATTCACAATTCAATTGGACTTTGCAATTTTTTCTCAGATAATTTTCTTGTTATATTTTTTTATTTATTCTCGACTTTCAGAGGTAAGCAAGAACCTTCTAATTTAAATTCAATTTCATAATATGGTGATAATTTAATCACATTAAAACTAACATAAAAGTTTAAGTGCGCTGGGCAACTGAAAACCTTTTTGGAGTCACTGTTATTATTTTAATCCTAACATATTTTTTTTAATTTTGTTGAACTTTGAATTTTTCTAACTTTTTCTTACCCGGACTATCAGTTGGCTCAACCAGTGCCTATTTTCATTTTTACTTGGGCGGCCAGAGAAATTGGATTCTGGATTATCCATCATATTTAGAAATGTTCAAAACTTTGTTCTATTTATTTATCATGATGAAAGAAGAACATGAGTTCGTAAAAAGTTTGTTGTGGTGCCAAAAAGTTAACATTTTCAATGCGGAGTACTGATTAAATTCTGAATTCTTTAACTTCAGAACTTAAGTTAAAAAAAATACAGAAAATATTATTTTTATTGAAATTTTCAAGTATTGTCATGATAAAGGCATAAACAAACAAACAAACAAGTGTTTTTAAATTTCAACACATTTTAAACAAACATCAAATTAACTTTGTTTATGTTTATGTTCATTGTCCCTTGTGAACTCTTGAAGATGGGCTTATACCCCGAAAATATATATAGGGTCTTGCTAAACAAGCATCTGATCTTTTATTTATGTGAAACCTACCTAGTATTTTATATTTTAAAAAGTTTCTAAAAAAATTTTCTTTACTTTAGCTTTGTTTAAATATAATAAGTACTGGCATGTTTTTATTGATGGAGCATATTCTCCATATACTTCACACATCAATCGATGTCCATCAGCTGCACTTTTTTTCAAATGAAAACAAAAAAGCAGCGCTTCCCGCAAATTGAGTTTTCTTGGCACAAAGGTTGACATGGTTATAGCACAAAAAAAGTATGTTGCTTACACTTCAGCGAAATGATAGATACTGATTTTTATAGGGAAATGATGACGCTTTAACGTGAATATAGTTACAAGATGATCCGATGCGGTTTAATGCTAGTTACGCCATCTTTTGGAAATCCCTCAAAACCTATTTGTACACCTAATACATTATTAAAAATACGTAAGTATTCTTGTATTAATGACGTTAGTGACTGCTTCGTCACGTTTACCGGAAGTTCTCTATGTTACTGTGTACTCATATACTCTATATATATGACATTCTGCTTGCGACAATTTTTAGAGTTCTGATTCAAATGTAAAACGGGACCCTATTAATGTCGTTAGGCTAATTAAATAAGTTACAAACTTGCAATTTACAAAAGTTAGATGTATTCCCTTTAAAATCTAAAATCCTATTAAATTTTAATCAATTGATTATTTTGGGAAGAGTCGGATATGAGGGAGTAAAAAAATCATAGGCCATGAAAGAAATCTATAAATATCTGTTTAAAGGTACAATTAGGCTTATTTTTTTTAATTTATTTAAATTTAATATGATGGTGTGTGGCCGTGCACATGTCTTTGATGACTCGGAACAAATTGACGGAACTTGGTTGGGAAGTTTTGATGCATCCACCGTATAGCCCGGACTTGCACCGTCTGACTACCATTTGTTTCGGTCTCTGCCAAACTCTCTTGATGGTAAAAAATTGGCTACCGAAGCGCCGCTGAAAATCAATTGACCAAGCTTTTCGACGATAAACCACAGAAGTTCTACACAGATGGAATTATGAAGCTACCCAAAAAATGGCATAAGGTCAAGGATAATAATGGTCACTATGTACTTGATTAAAATTGATTTTCAATAAAGAAATTCTTTGTTCAAAAATGTACCAAAAAACCGCGGAGACTTGTTTATATGATCTATTATTATTTTGGAAAGGCACGAAACCCTTCGGGATGGTCTGATTCGTCTATTTAAAATTCGGCCAAGTAAATAGATTTTGAACTCTTGAAATCAAATTGCTGTTCATTTTATTGAACAACTCGGAAATGAGAAAGTTTGCCGAATATGAACCTAAGGTATGTATGCTCTATCTATTATAATAAGCGACATGCCAATATTTGAACTTATTTTTGAATACCCCAATATCTATATCAGGGGTGGCCACTAACCTTAACTTTGGGAGCCGCAAATTTATAAAACTGTTTCAAAGCGAGCCACATTGTTTGGAGATTAATTAATGGTTTATTAAAAAAAAGACACATTTTTTATTTTATAAAATATAAATGAAGTAACATATATTTTTTGCTCTACTTACTTATAATATTACAAATTACAAATTAATTTAATTTTTGTATTATTATTTTTTTAATTTAATTATTATACAGGGTGGGGCATAAAGATCTACCACATTTTGAAGAGATATAAAAAATGAAAAAATTTAACTAGAAAAAAACTAAATATATTTTTGAAAAGAAAATAAATGAAATTTTTTTTAAATGTATTTTAAATATTATCAGACAAAAAAAGGGGGAGGGGGTCAAAAAAAATTCTAGCCCTTTTGACCAAACTCAACCAAATTTTGTATACATATTCTGTGGATCCCCAGAAGGCTAGAAATGCAAAAACTAACCAAATTTTGTATACATAGTTTGGTCGAAAGGGCTAGAATTTTCATTTTTGACCCTCCCTCCATTTTGGGTGGTTAGTTTTTGCATTTCTAGCCTTTTTGGGGCCCACAGAATATGTATACAAAATTTGGTTGAGTTTGGTCGAAAGGGCTAGAATTTTCATTTTTGACCCCCCCCCCCTCTTTTTGTCTGATAATGTTTAAAATACATTAAAAAAAATTATTTTATGTTCTTTTCAAAAATATATTCAGTTTCTTTCTAGTTAAATTTTTTCATTTTTTTATACCTCTTCAAAATGTGGTAGATCTTTATGACCCACCCTGTACTTTTTAAAATCAGTATTATTCAAGAGGGTTCAAGAGCCGCACGAGATTGACTGCAGAGCCGCATGCGGCTCGCGAGCCACGTTGTGGCCAGCTCTGATCTATATTAATAAAATAGCGGGCGGCGACATTTCAACCATAGGATGCTGTCCAAAATATAACCTTTCAATTTTTAAAATTTCATTTTATTTTTGCATTGGGAATTTCGAAAAGAACTAAAGAGAGGAGAGTTTTGAATTAAATAAAATTACGATTGGACACCGATTATTTACATAGTCTTTTGAAATACAGCGTAAGTTTCAAGGTCCAAGGTATGTCTGCTGAAAAAAAGAAACCCTATCGAGAAAACATTAAGCGAACCCTACCATAGAGCTTTCCAATATTCTCATACGTATCAGCCGACTAGAATCGGTATCCAAATGAAAGACTTTTGTATTTGTATTTCGAAAAATGTAGAAATCACACAAACACACTTTTTGTTGTTGTAAAATTCATTGATAGACCCAGAATTTTGTGTTATTTTTCAAATTTAACATTAGATTCTTTGTAACACGGTATGAAAATACTTTTGAAATTTTAGGGATGGGAAGGCCCGGTCATCAACTACTAATATAATATATAGATGTATTTAAAATCTTATTATATTAAACGACCAATTCTTGTATATATATAGAATCGGTTTCTCGAAAATGGCTTTAATGATTTGAACGAAATTCACGGGTTAGGGGGTTTTTGTGTTGACAATTCGATCTGTCACGGTCTCATCTTCAGCTAAGTTGTTTTTGATGAGTTTTTTGTTAATTGAAATAATTATTCTCAGATAGTTATTTGAATAAAAATGTATAATTACATTTTATTCAATTTTCTTTTAATTAAATTAATTGGATTTTTTTATTTTAAATTCCACCAATAAATCATTACAATATTATTATATATTATAATTTGCCAATTTAATTAATTAAAAGGTGATTGAAAGAGAGGAGGAAAATTAGCAAACCAATCGACTTGATTGGGGAATAATGGAATTGAAATAATTATCGGAAAAGAGGTTTTTTTATCTAATTAGATTTTTCCTCTTATTAAAAACAAGGACTAAAGTTGAATAAGGACACTCGATGGTGGAGAAGTTATCTCCGGAATCGAAGCAAAAAATACAATGTATACATTAATTAATGTAAAATAATTGGTTTAATAAAATTTATAAAAAAAAAAAATTATTAATTAATTAAAGGTAACGGATTGGAGAGATGGAAATACCAATCGACTTGATTGGGGAATAATGGAATTGAAATAATTATCGGAAAAGAGGTTTTTTTATCTAATTAGATTTTTCCTCTTATTAAAAACAAGGACTAAAGATGAATAAGGACACTCGATGGTGGAGAAGTAATCTCCGGAATCGAAGCAAAAAATACAATGTATACATTAATTAATGTAAAATAATTGGTTTAATAAAATTTATATAAAAAAACAACGGATTAATTAATTAAAGGGACGAATTGGGTGGGATTGAATTGGGGAGAATATGGAATTGGAATAATTATCGGAAAAGAGGTTTTTCCTTTAATTAGTTTTTTTCTCTTATTAAAAACAAGGACTAAAAAGATGATCAAGGACACTCGATGGTGGAGAAGTAATCTCCGGAGTCGAAGCTAAAATACAATGTATACATTAATTCATGTAAAATAATTGGTTTAATTTAATTAATTAAAGGTATTTTTCTATAAAATAATTTATTAGAATATCAATTTCATTCTCTTAAAAAATCCGACAATTCGAAGGATCGTGCCTCCTTCTTCAGGATTTAAAAGGGTCAACGAAAGAACCTCCGTGTATATTAATATTATTTTTAAAACGTTGGTAAAAATATAAATTAAGTTTTATTTTGGCTGCGATTAAAAATCGACATTTTTACATGAATTTAATTATATATCGCTTTTAACTGAATCAAAAAATTACCGAGTATCGGTACTCGGTGTTCGAGGTACTAGTATTTAAGAGAGAAATAAATAATCATTTTCTTTTTCTTTAAAGATGTGTGAAAGAGTATATAAATATATCCGATGATTCATTCTTTATATTCTTTGAACAAATTCCATCCAGTAAGAAATTCCATAAAGAATGCCCATGTATATGTATATTATTTGCTTTGATTCAATGGTAGGTATTCTCCAAGACAAACAACTAAGTGGATGCCATACAAGGAGATTTTAATTAACGATCTATCTTGTTCTCTGAACGATAAACACACTATATACTTGAATTCGTAGCATATACTACTAATACTATGCTTAGTATATTTGCATACATAAAATTACGTCATACTTTTACAAATATAAACTTAATAAACAGCGTTGTTAAATAACTAAACACATCATCTAGATATTATGTATCTATCTATCTTAATTCACGATGGTGCTGAGGATTCTTCTTCTTCTGTAAGTGCCATATCAGGTCTCCCTGACGTTTCGGCTCCTCTCCACATATATCTGTGATGAGTGTATTTAGCTGTTTTTACACAGATATACGGGACCTACTTTTTAACGCCGGTTCTGAACTGCTAGTTTGTAGAGGTTACTAGGCAAATATACTCTTGCTAGGTTGCCATTGCTTTCCAAGAGGAGGCGACTGCAAATATCAGATCTGCCGAGTTTCAGTCTCGAACCAGCGTATTTCAGGCCAGCGGCCCGACACTCTAACCACTGACCCACAGTCGCCTCTAGGGATTCTTATAGGTGTTAAATAAAAAGGCTTATTTTACAGCAGTTTTTTAAAATTAATTTAAATGGTGGTTTTTAATTAATCCAAAAACTGCTGAAAAATAAGCCATTTTATTTAACACCTATAAGAATCCTCAGAATTAAGATATT
This sequence comes from Forficula auricularia, assembly GCA_024734495.1. Lineage (NCBI taxonomy): Eukaryota > Metazoa > Arthropoda > Insecta > Dermaptera > Forficulidae > Forficula > Forficula auricularia. The sequence goes on along the minus strand of JALMQS010000030.1, from coordinate 15,119,185 downwards.
AACCAAGCTTATCAACTTTACGATGAATACTTTAGAGGAGAGACATGTTAAGAGGAAACTACAATATGAATACACGACACTAATCAAGATGAAAAATAGACTGTGGTTCTTAAAACAATGTCCACTGAAGAAGGAATATTGTGAAGATTTCCGAAATATTTGAATTAATTGAAAAACACCATTTAAATTAATTTTAAATCTAACCACACGACTTTCACATTTTAATTAATTTGAAAACATCGCGACACTACCAATTTACACCCACTTCTTTTATTTACTTTTTGCATTTTTAGACTTCTGGGGGTCCACTGGTTATGTATACAAAATTTGGTTGAGTTAATTTTTAACCCCCCCCCTCCACTCCCTTAATTTTGGGTCGATATGCACCAAAATCTAATCAGCTCTTAATCTCAATGTACCAAAGCTACGTGTGAAATTTGGTTTCGATATTCCCACTAGTTTTTGAACTAGCTCGTCCACAAAAATTTGGTAACGCACAGACAAACTAACAGACAGACTAATAGACATTTTGACAAAACAATTATTATCTCGAAAAATATAATTTTTTGATGTTCACTTATTAGGGCTTTTTTGTAGACATAAATGCCATGGTTTCGGCCAATTTTTTTAACCAAAATAGTTTGAGCCATTGTTGAGATATTTCGAAAAAAAGAACAACAAAAAAAAAAACACTTTTTTCATGCACGATTACAATACTTGACCATACCCTGTATGGTAAAGTAAAAAAATTGTTAATTTAAATCTCACAAAAATCTCAAAACTAATTAAAATATAATAACCTTAAAACAGTTTTAATTGAATTGGGAATTGGAAATTAAAATATTAATTAATTGATTGATTGATTAGATTGTAATTAAATGCCGCAAATAGTATGATTTTGTTTGGCTAGCTTACCGATGCTGGTGCTGGTGTTGTGGCTGGTGCTGGGGTTCGTCATCGCGTCGCCGTGAATGGGTGCGTCTCCTAACCGGACTGACGCCAGGATACTCCTTCTCCCTGCCGTAGATGCTGGCCCCCCAGGGGTCTTCCCCGAGATAGAACCGTGTCACTCCCGGACCACCATTCATGTTGCGTGCAGACGGGTGACTGAGATGGGAGTCGACTGCGTGGTACGCCTGATAGGTGGCGTTCCTGGGGGACGGGGACGGCGACCGTGAACCGTGTCCCCCGCCGTGGCCACTATTACTGTGTGCCTGCTGTTTCTTCTCGCGTGATTTACGCTTGCGCTCGGCACTCGCAGACCGGAAACGCTCGACTAGTCGACGGAACGATTCGCCAATACGGGAAGGGGATTTGTGCGATTTACGGCCCTTGGGCGGTTGCTGTTGCGGAGGCGGCGGTGTATACGGCTTGATCGCAGGTGGTGGTGTCGATGTCGTAGAGGCAGGGGCTGCCGTCACCGTCGATGAGGAGACGTGGTAGCGATACTCGTCAGACCGCTAGAACAAATTACAAGCACCGACCGATCGCTCATTAAAGTCTCTTAACAAGGCAGCCATCGAGAACGTCTATCTGCGTGGGTGTTGGACATACATCATACAAGAACCCTGGTTATGAAAAGATTTGAGTTGATGATTCATAAGGGAAAATTATTGAGGCTGTCCTCTGCTTGATGCAAATATCTACCTAACATATGTATCTATGAAATATATACCTGTATGTATGTAACTTCGTTAGTGAAGTGACCAACTTACTATTACAGCAGAATGAATTTACGTATATCCAATAGGCCAGTGTTTTTCAACATTTTTCATGACGCGACTCTTTAGGCTGGTTATGTGTCGCAAAGTAAATGCTTTACCACTAACACAGGGTAGATGGTAAATGTAGGACTGGATGGCCAATCAGATGCCAGGTACTGACAGTGCCTGTGCATCTGATTGGCCATCCCAGTCCTTCCATTTTACCATCTACCCTGTGTTAGTGGTAAAAAGCATTTACTTTGCGACATACAACCGGCCCTAAGTATGAAAACAAATTTTGAGATTCCCCCCCCCCCCCCCCCCCCCCCGCCGTTAGAAAGGCCCGGCTTGTGACTGTTTAAAATTTTTCAATTTTTTTTTTTTATTAACAAATACATAAAAACAGAAAACAAGTATTGATTTATTATTTATTTTTATAAATCCTGATATAAATTAATATAAAAAATAAATATAAATATTGAAAAATGTATTATAAACTAATAAATCTACACAAAGTCACGAGCCGGGCCTCCCTTGCCCACCGGAAAAGCGATACGACAATAGTAGATTAATAACGCGCGTGCGTACCCAGAATTAACTACAGAAGCTTTGTAGTGTTTAAATCCATTTGCCATTTCTTACTTGTGTGAGTTGACGTTTTCGTCAATGGCCCAAATAAAAAGTAAAACACATAAGTCGTCTAAATTTAGAAAACGATTTAATTCTATGGTATGTGTAGCAAAAACGGATCCCCGATGGAAGGAATTAGTTAACGAAACACATTAATGTGAATGTGACTGATATTTATTTTGTTGATTTGTGTTAACCTACAAATGTCCTTTAATTAATATTTTCTTAATAAAAATATATTTTTAAGGTTTTTTTTTATTATTACTGAAGATTCGTGACCCACCAGGATGAATAATGAAATTGTTATGGATATAATTCCAGCAAGAAACTGTTAATAGTAATTTAAATTGTTAGGTTTACAAAATTGGGGATATTTTTAGCCGACTTCAAAAAAGGAGGAGGTTCTCAATTCGACTGATTTTTTTTTGTCTATGTTACCTGATATCTTCGCCAATTGTTAACCGATTTTGATGATTTTTTTTGCATTGGGTTCAGTCTAGTTTCCGATTGGTCCCGTTTTTTTTCATTGGTATTGGACCTTTTTTGATATGTTTGTTCAAGCATAACTTCTTTGTTTATAAACCGATTTTAATGATTCTTTTTTTATTGGAAAGAGGGTACCTTAGAGGTGGTACCATATTAATTTGGTCAAGTTCTGAAGATATGATCAATGACGAAATAACGTAAATCTCCAATTCTTATGACCAAATAATCGAAATTATAATAAATAAAATCTTTTATAAAAAAATCTTAAAACCTTCATTTAAAACCCGCAAACGTTTCGAGAGAATTTCTATATTTATGAATTGAATTTTATTATCATTTTCTGATTCATTCGCCCGACGCTTTCTCTTACGAGATGCATGCAAGGTATTATATTAAGTCACTATTAATAACATCACTAAAAAGAGAAAAATAAAAATAATTTTTATAAAAAAATAAAACAGACTTCAAAAAATTAAATGCAACAAATAAAATAATAATAACTTAAAAATAAAATAAAATACACTAAAAGGTATAAAATAATTATCTTATTTAGTTACAAATAAACGACGAAATATTAACATGAAATTACTTTTTGAAGTCGGTGCCAAACATATACATTTTATGAATCTCACTTCGACGGATCTTACTTAGTACGTTTGGCGCTTTTGTATAGTTTGTTTGGCACCGACTTCAAAAAGTTATTTCATGTTAATATTTCGTCGTTTATTTGTAACTAAATAAGATAATTATTTTATACCTTTTTAGTGTATTTCATTTGATTTATAAGTTATTATTATTTTATTTGTTGCATTTAATTTTTTGAAGTCGGTTTTATTTATTTTTTTTTTTTTTTTTTTTATAAAAATTATTTTTATTTCAGGTAAGTACCTATTCTGTTCCAGAACTTTAAAAAAAAAAGCTTCAATTTTTTAATAATATTTTCTTCTTGTTGTAAAATTCTATAAAATGCGTGTAGGGTATTCGTAAAATATCCGTGGTAGTTCTTTTGTAGTGGAGACTTCTTTGTGACTTGTGTCTATAATAAATAATAATATTATTTATAAATACCATTTAAAACCTTTCACGTTAATGATTACAAATATACTAATAACAATAATAAAGATTGGTATTTTAAGTTTTATTGAAAAAAAAGAAAGTCCGTGACCGATTTTTTTCAAAAATGGATTAATGGAGGTCAACTGAAATCATTTTTATTTTTTTATTGCTATATTAAATTTCTTCTCATATAGTGAATGTGAACTATGAAGTTAGATTTTTTACTTTTATTTATTTTATATAAGTATCGTGTAATATTTAGAAATTTTAACTTCAACATGTTTGATTATAGATATTTATTTATTTATAACTCTTTTTATCTTAAATTTTCTCTTGAAATATTTTTAAAAGTCTCACATATTTGTGTACATGAAATGAAATAGGTGTATTATTATTATTCAAATTTATATTAAAATAAGAATTCACGGGATTCAAATATTTGATTAATAAATCAAAATTAAAATGTTTTTATTTAATTATTTTTAATGTTTAATTACTTTACCATACAGGGTATGGTCAAGAATTGTAATCATGCATGAAAAAAGTGGTTTTTTCCTTCTTTTTTTCGAAATATCTCAAAAACGGCTGAAAGTATTTTGATTAAAAAAATTGGGCGAAACCATGGCATTTCGGTCTACATAAAAGCCCTAATAAGTGAACATCGAAAAAATTATATTTTTCGAGATAATAATTGTTTTGTCAAAATTTCACACGTAGTTTTGGTCCATTGAGATTAAGAGCTGATTAGATTTTGGTGCATATCGACCCAAAATTGGGGTAGAGAGGGGGTTCAAAATTAAAAATCTAGGCCATTTGAGCAAACTCAACCAAATTTTGTATACACAATCAGTGGGACCCCAGAAATCTAAAAATGCAAAAACTAACCTCCCAAAATATGTGGGGGGGGGTAGGTAGGGCAAAAAATGAAAATATAGGCCTTTGACCAAACTCAACCAAATTTTGTATACATAATCAGTGAGTCCCAGGAGTCTAAAAATGCAAAAACTAACCCCCCACCCCTACATGATTATAAATAATTTTATTAAATATTAAATATAAGTGTGGGGCCAGGTTGTATGGTAAAGTCAAGTGGATGGCCACATCAGAACACGTCAGCTAATTTTGATTTTGTATTGAAACAAATAGCGACTTCTTCTCTCGAAATACTCATCTATTAAAATCTATTAAAAAATTTTTAAGAAAAAAATAAAAACCGACTTCAAAAAATTAAGTGCAACAAATATAAAAATACACTAAAAGGTATAAAATAATTATTATCTTATTTAGTTACAACTAAACGACGAAATATTAACACGAAATTACTTTTTAAAAGTCGGTGCCAAACAAACTATACCTATAAGCGAGCGTACCCGCCAAACGTACTAAGTAAGATCCGTCGAGTGCGATTCATAAAAGGTATATGTTTGGCACCAACTTCAAAAAGTAATTTCGTGTTAATATCTTCGTCGTTTAGTTGTAACTAAATAAGATAATAATTATTTTATACCTTTTAGTGTATTTTTTATATTTGTTGCACTATTTTGAAGTCGGTTTTTATTTTTTCTTAAAAAATTTTATTTTTCTCTTTTTAGTGATGTTATTAATAGTGATTATATCATCAGAACTTGACCAAATTAATATGACACCATCCCTAAGACACCCCCTTTCGGATAAAAAAAGAACCATCGAAATCGGTTCATAAACAAAGAGGTTAGGTCTAAACAAGCCTAAACAAACCTAATAAAAAAGGTCTAATACCTATGAAAAAAAATCGAAAAAAAAATGGGACCAATCGGAAGCTAGACTGGACCCAATGCAAAAAAAATTTTCAAAATCGGTTGACAATTGGCGGAGATATGAGGTAACATAGGCACAAAAAAAAAAAAAAAAAAAAAAAAAAAAAAAAAAATTCAATCAGCGAGAAACTTTTTTAGTTCAAGAAAACAGCTATGAATCCTACCATTTTCTCTCGCTCGCTCGGTCTCTCTCTCTCTCTGGCGCTCTCTCTCTCTCTCTCTTTTTTTTATATGAAAATCAATGATTCAGACCATTTTTGAGGTTGTCAAATTTTTTTTTTTTTTTGCTTTATATCAAAATAAATAGCGAATTTCTTCTCTCTAAATACATTTATTAAAATCGATAAAATTATTATTGGAAATAATATTTAATTTTTCTTTGAAAATCAAAAAAAGATTTACTTAATAGTTTTTCTAATACTATATTTTTTTTTAAATATATCGAAAGTATACAAGGATCCTTTGAACGTGATCGGGACGCAAAACCGATAGACTCCATCGAACTAAAAGCCTACATAGGGCTCCTAATTCTGGCCGGACTCAACAGTAGTAACAGACTCTTTGAAAATCAAAAAAAGATTTACTTAAGAGTTTTTCTAATACTATATTTTTTTTTAATATATCGAAAGTATACAAGGATTAACTGAAGGTTTTCTACATTTTATTCGATAGCGACTCTAATGTAGGGAATTTTTGTCAAATATTGAGTGAAAATAATATTTGAACTTATATATTTCTAACTTGAAATAATGATATTAAATAAATTTTAATTTTCTCATTAATATATCAAAGAATAATTGATACGTCAACAAGAATTATTTTGACCGCGCTGATTTGAAAAAAGATATTTTTATCTCGCGAGACTACTGCGGATTACGCTATTGGAGTCTGCGGAGTATTAAGTCTGGACCAAGAGAGAAAAAGATGTAATCCACTTAGCTACAATCCAACGTCATTTCGCGTATAGCCCGCTAGACATTCGGATGGATCACCGAGTGAATTGGAAATCTCAGATGTTATATACTCGATCTCCCAGTCCAGAGCGCTGGATCTATTAGCATGTATGTTAGATGCCTGCCATTAATTAAGCTGTATAATAATTCTTGTTGACGTATCAATCATTCTTTGATATATTAATGAGAAAATTAAAATTTATACAAGGATCCTTTGAACGTGATCGGGACGCAAAACCGATAGACTCCATTGAACTAAAAGCCTACATAGGGCTCCTAATTCTGGCCGGACTCAACAGTAGTAACAGACAGAGCTTGGAAGATCTATGGGGATCTGATGGAGATGGAATTGAAAAATTCCATCTTGTAATGAATATAAAACGTTTTAAATATATCACAAGATGTCTTAGGTTTGACAACATAAACACACGGAACGAAAGGAAACAAACAGACAAGCTTGCCCATGTTCGGAAAATATTTACCAATTTTGTTCAAAACTGCCAAAAGTCTTATTCACTAGGAGAAAACGTAACAATTGGCGAGATACTAGAAGGATTTCGGGGAAGATGTAGTTTCCGTCTTAAAATTTTTGCTCTTGTTGATTCCAAGGTATTTTACGTTTATAGCCTCGAAATATACGCAGGATTGCAACCTGAAGGTCAATTTCGGGTGAGCAATAAACCCGAGGATATAGTATTACGTCTTTGTGAACCCCTTTATAAATCAGACAGGAACATTACTGCGGACAATTGGTTCAACGCTCATGAAAAAAAATTTCAGAAGAAGAACCTTTTTGAAAAAATTGTCCCACGAGCTAGTTTTACCACATATCGTTAGAAGAAGTGAAAACACTTTAGGATTACATCATGAACTCGTTCAGAGACTCAGCAAGTATAAACCGACAAATTTAACTGATGACGCGGAACAAAAAGAAAAAGGTGCATGGTATGCACTACAAAAAAAAGAGACTAACTAAATATAATTGTAAAAAATGCAAGGATTCAGTTTGCTTGATGCATATTGAAACTTTTTGTTCAAAATGCAGCGATTTTTTGCAGAATTTACAGTGGCAGGACGATAACAATAATTAACTGATGATAATTACAATTATATTCGTTTTGGAATATTGTATTATTTAGTTGTTAGTGTTATCTTATTTCCTTGTAAGAAATTATTATGAGTTATATTGAGTAAAGCAAAAATGTGGCATTTGTTTTTTCATTTAAATATACATACGTTATTTAACGTTTTTCATGCTCTTATAATTATTTTCTCCTAATCTCTTTTAATTTCCTTCTAATTTCTTCTTTTTAATTGTTTCTTAACATTATTAATCTTCAAAAATATAGCTTAAACTCAAATTTTCTAAGAGTGATCATGTTGATACACCGCGCCCGTTCTCGTTACTTCAGACCCCGCGCCCGGCGGAGTGTTAAAAATCCTATAATTTTAATTTTTTGTTCGATTTCTAGTTTTTGAGCTAGCTCGTCAACAAAAATCAGACATTTTGAAAAAACAGTTATTGTCTCGAAAAATATATAATTTTTTCGATGTTCACTTATTAGAGCTTTTTTGTAGACCGAAATGCCATGGTTTCGCCCAATTTTTTTAAATTCAAATAGCTTCAGCCGTTTTTGAGATATTTCAAAAAAAGGAAGAAAAAAAAGCACTTTTTCCATCCACGGTTACAATACTTTACTATACTCTTAATGGTAATGGTAAAAATTAAAGGTTTGATTTGTCGCCTAACCTCGGATTTTTCCTAGAAATCATACGAGGCATTTTCGAGAAACCAATTCTATATATATCTTACACAAGAATTGCTCATTTAATATAATATGTACCTGGAGGCACCGAGCGATGCACGGTAACCCCTGACCCCTCCCCCTCTCCCGAAACCACACACCTCGCCCCCAACACTAGACCCCCACTCCGCCACAACCCACCCCAACCGCGCCTCCCTCCCCCGGATCCCCCACAACTGCACCCCACCTCCTGCACCTCCCACATTCACCCCACCCCGCACCCAGTTTTTGCATTAATGGTCTGCATATTATGTGTTTATTTGTTTACTCGTACACCAATTTGCCCACATTCGTTCATATTGATAAACATTATAAAAAAATAAATAGGAAAATAATAATAAAAAAAAATAATCGTATAGGATCTGAAATAAAAACATAAAATTAAAAAAAATGTGTGCGTCTCGGGACGCGCGACAGAAGTGATAACTTTCACCAACCAAATATTTTTTAGGAAGACAATTTCAAGGATAATTGCCCGGAGAAAAGACAATTGAATATTTAATTTTAATTGGAAGAGTGTGGGGGGGGGGTGGAGGCAAGGAATAATTATTCATATATTTAATGTTTCTGGATTTAAAATTAATTGTTTTCTTTCTTTCAGCTTAATTCAATTATACATATTTCAAATTTGCCGGGCCGCAATTTATTCAATAAATTCTATTTATAAAATATATAATATATTCAATTATTTCCACACTTATAATAAAGTCGAATTCAAAAATATTCATTTTAGTAAAAGTAAAAAGCAAAGATTTTTAAAATATTTCTATAGTCTAATGGTAAAGTCTCTGAAGAGGTCCCAGGTTCTAATCTGACATGCGGCAAATCATTTTTTTTTATTGAGATTTTCATCTATGAATAATTACTTTAATTAAGAAAAAATCAATTAAGATGAATTTTGATGAGGTCCAGACCTAGCCAGATCGTTTTCTAATCCTCAAAACTTGTTAATAGATTTTGTTTCATCAAAATCGGTAGGGCCGTTTTCAAAATAGAACCAAGATACAAATATATAAATAAATAAATATACAATTTTTGCTCGTTTAATAAGAGTAGATATTATGCAAAATTTCAGGTTATCTTGTCGCCAGTATCTGTGCTTTAAGACTAATATTGTTAAGAATGAGGTTATTAAGTCGCAGCCGAGAGAGAGAGAGAGAGAGAGAGATACTCTCTTTCTCTTTTGATTCTCCTTATTTGCGACCAGAAGAAAAGAAGCCAGAGAGAAATGAGGATTCGCAACCCACAGGAAGAAAGTTGCCATTTTTTTAATCAACCAATCCTACGCCTCATATCAAATTTGAATGATTCTTTTCCATTTACGTTTTTAATTAGTCTATCAAATTAGATTATTGTTTGTTTGCATGTTGCCCGATTTCTCTAACTATTCATAAATAATTCAGTATGTACCTCGGAGATAATATTTTTATTTTTAATTTTTGTTTATTTAATGAAACCACCTGATTTGTTTGGATTCAACCTCATGATTCATTTTTATTCAACCACCTATACGCATAATTTAATTAAAAAATCTATCAAAATATTTCCTCCCAAAATTAAGACCTAGTTATTATAAAAAAATGAATTATTTTTTTATTGTTTTTTATACAATCAACAATTATAAAACGATTACTCGGGGGTCGGGTTAGGCTAGGTGATAGTGTCAGCCTGCTATGTGGACCCGGGTTAGAATCCGACTCGAGGCATCCGGCTAATAAAATCTGACCTCGAGGTAGAGACACATTTAAAAAAATTAATAATATCGTAAAGTGGCTTTTGACTAGAAAGGCCCAAAAGCCAAAAAACAAACAAATAAGCTGACGTGTTCTGATGTGGCCATCCACTTGACTTTACCATACAACCTCGCCCCTCACTTATATTTAATATTTAATAAAATTATTTATAATCATGTAGGGGGGTGATTATGTATACAAAATTTGGTTTGGTTTGGTAAATGGCCAAGATTTTAATTTTTTGACCCCCCCCCCCCATTTCGGGCTGTTAGTTTTTGAAATTTTAGGCTTCTGGGGACCCACTGATTATGTATACAAAATTTGGTTGAGTTTGGTAAATGCCCAAGATTTTCATTTTTTGACCTTCCACCCCCCCCCCCCCATTTTGGGCGGTTAGATTTTGCATTTTTAGACTTCTGGGGGTCCACTGATTATGTATACAAAATTTGGTTGAGTTTGCTCAAACGACCTAGATTTTTAATTTTTAACCCCCCTCGACCCCCCTTAATTTTGGGTCGATATGCACCAAAATCTAATCAGCTCTTAATCTCAATGGACCAAAACTACGTGTGAAATTTGGTTTCGCTATTCGCATTAGTTCTTGAGCAAGCTCGTCCACAAAAATGGTAACGCACAGACTAACTAACTAACTAACTAACTAATCAACTAACTAACAGACATTTTGACAAAACAATTATTATCTCGAAAAATATAATTATTTCGATGTTCACTTATTAGAGCTTTTTTGTAGACTGAAATGCCATGGTTTCGCTCAATTTTTTTAATCAAAATAGTTTCAGCCGTTTTTTAGATATTTTGAAAAAAAGAAGGAAAAAAAACACTTTTTTCATGCACGATTACAATACTTGACCATACCCTGTATATTATATTATTATACGACGAAAAAGGCCATTTTGACCTTATTTTCGAGTCCCATTAGATATTATACAGCAATATTTGCAATGAAAATATTTTGTTGACATATTAGAAGACAGCTTCCTCTTTGATTTTCAAATTACCACTTGTTTGTAGTTCAATTAGAACTCAAGTTATAACTAAAAAAACTAAGACCATATGTTTTTATTTATGCTTTTTATCCTTTATAATCACGTGTAGTTTTAGTTTTTTAGCTATAACTTGAGTTCTAATTAAGCTAAAAACAAGTGGTAATTTGAAAATCAAAGAGGAAGCTGTTTTCTATTACGTCAATAAAATATTTTGATTTCAAAATATTACTGTATTCTAATGGGATTCGGAAATAGAACAAAATGGCCTTTTTCGTCATTTTGAGCGATAATTTCAAATCTCTGAAAATACACTATAGATATATACACTACGGTGCAAAAAAATAGACCCACTAATAAAAACTTTATTAAATGGCAAATTATTTTTAAAATTTTTACAAATATTCATATTATTTGTTCCATTAACTCTTAAACTAACATATTCAATAAATTTGTTGATAATTTTTGAATTTTATAAAAAAAAAATAAGTGAAATTAAATTAAAAGATACAATTTGTCGGCCTCCGTGGTCTAATGGTCAGAGTAACTGACTGGCAACCCGGAGGTCTCGGGATTCGATTCCCGGCTATACACAGACATTTTTTCTGTAAGTATAGGGTCTGATAATAAAAATTAAGTGGGAGATAAATTTAACCGAATTTATCGCGCGGAGAATTTACGACTGCTCGAAGCCCCTAAAACCTTGTAAATTGGATATTGAATTGTATCTAAGTTTCTGAGATTGGCTCGTGATCCCGGCTTCTTTTCCTTCTTCTCTGTTCTTTTCGCGATGGAGGGGCCAGCCCATACTGGCCTTTAGGGGATCCACCTTCTGGTGTATCTCCTCCTCACATCAATATCAATAAAAAAAAATTACAAATTATCCTACTTTCTCAATATCACTTTAATTTAAATAAAGTTTTAATAAAAGATCAAATTCCATTTAAAATGTCAATAAAATGAATAATTTTGAATTAAGCATCATTGATAATAAAATATACAAAATGGATATTTTTTGAAGTTTAAGCAGTTCAAATTGTGTGCCTAATTAATCAAGGGCTAAGTTAACAATTAGTGGCAAGTACACTTGCAATAAGCAATAATTTCAATAATGGTTCCTTGTAAAAAAATTAAAAATTTTTTACTATTTAATAAAGTTTTTATTGGTGGCTCGATTTTTTTGCACTTCAGTGTACAATCTCACAGTATAAGCAAGATGAACTAATCGAAAATTATAATATTCCAGGTTAAATGTTATATGAACTAATTATCAAGTAATGATCAAGCAAGGGAAAAGTCAACGGACTCCCCATTATTTATTAATTAAAAAAATTGCAAAATGTTTATTTTTTCGTTATTTCCATTAACATTTTATTATAAAAATATTTAGCAATTTTTATCTGAACGTTTTGAAGTTCTCTAGGTGCCTGTGGTAGCTACTCCACTAGCAACTGCGAAATTTGCCTAGAGCCTACCGAGTCTTGACAAAATTTTCACCTTTTCCTGCATTTTTGTATTATTATTTTTTCAACTTTTGACATTTAGTTCACGTTTCCCTTCAATTACTCTAGATATGAAATACTTATGATTAAGTAAAATATTGGAGTCTAAAAAAATAAAACTAGAATTTATTCTTTTTATATAACTACTCTCCAGCAATATGGTAGGCATGGAATGGCTCGTTTCATAACAGATTACATGTTGTTGTTGTTGTTTTTTCATCATCATCTGATGGAAACTGTGTAAGTGAGTGTGGGCTGAAACTGAAAGGTTACAGAATCACACTCAAGTATAACCAATTCGCCAATTCTTATTTAATACATATTCGTTTCGTTTTGTGTTTTTTTTAATTCACATTTTTTTCGAATTTTAAACATAATCTACTCTTATTAAACGAGCAAAAATTGTTTGTATATTTGTTTGTATCTTAGTTCTATTTTGAAAACGGCTCTACCGATTTTGATGAAACCAACTCTATTAACAAGTTTTGAGGATGAGATCTGGCTAGGTCTGGACCTCGACAAATTTCATCTTAATTGATCTTTTCTTAATTAAAGTAAATATTTATAGATGCAAATCTCAATAAAAAAGTTTGTTTACATTTTTTTCAATTATCTTTTATTTTTAATTGGTTTTTTAATTTTAAAACCCACTAATATAGGTTATAGCAAATTTTAATATATTATATTAAAATTAGGAATTTTTGTTTGTTTTTAATTAACAGGTGTCTAAATAATAACATTACAGGTGTGTTTACAAATAAAGTGGTTGAAGTGGCTTTTTTTATATAACTTGGAAACAAATCTTATTTAATTTCATGTTTTTATTTCAGATCCTATACGATTATTTTTTTATTATTATTTTCCTATTTATTTTTTATAATGTTAATCAATATGAACGAATGTGGGCAAATTGGTGTACGAGTAAACAAATATACACATAATATGTAGACAATTAGAAAGCTAGAAATGCAAAAACTGTATGGGGTGGGGCGGAGTGGGGTGCAGTGGTGGGGGGCAGGGTGTGTGGTTTCGGGAGGGGGGTAGGTCAGGGGTTACCATGCATCGCTCGGTGGCTCCAGGTACTCTTATATATACTGGGTAAGTTTTTTTTATCTTGAGACAGTCTTATAACTCAAAAACAGTGCATTATATGGAAAAAAGTTTCAAATAAAAGTTTATTCATATCGAGGGGGAAACTAAACTACACTATTGTTTGTCGACCTAGAAAAAGCTTTCAAGAGTATTTCAAGGTAAAGTTCTGTTTTTTAAATGGAACCTTATATTTTTCTTTACGTCTACTTAATTTACAAAACAAACAAGAACATTGGTTTAAACCTTTGCGGACCCGACTCTCACTTGTCCAGGTTATTTAATTATAAATAGAGAAATAACATGTGTGTGTGTCCATTTAAAGGTGGTGAACTAAGAGAGAATTGGACGACCTGAGAAATAATTTTTGGTTCTCCGTCGGCTGCAGCCCCCTCTCACTACGTCACACTCATGCCAAACTAGTCTCTCTCTATATAAATAAGTATATATATCTGCTGGCACTTTGCCTCGTTTTACAATCCTTAAAAAAACATAAAAAACAAGAAAACACCTTCATGAGTGAATTTAAGAAACCCTCCTTCTTTTGGAAGTGATATCTAAATAGATAGTTAAATGAGTAAAATAATAAATAAACCTCGTGATATATAATAGTATTATCCTTCTGTTTTTACTTAGGGAAAGTGGTGTAGGTTTTAGGTGAAACATGATATTAATTAATAAAGTAAAGGGTGTGTAGTTTCACAGTAAATGAAATAAAACTCAAAGAGGTTTATACAAACTCAATATATTTCGGATTATTAGTCCATCATCAGGAGTTTACAAGTTAAAACTAATAATAATTGAACGTTGAAGGAGACAATAAAAGAGTGTGTCTTCTACTGGATAATTCCAGTGTGAGAAAGACACACTCTTTTATTGTCTCCTTCAATATATAAAAATTCCGCTACTCTCGGCAAAAACTTTCAATTTAATAATTGAACGAGTGATCACAATTTTTTAACTAAATATATTGAGTTTGTATAAACCTCTTTGAGTTTTATTTCATTCACTGTGAAACTACACACCTTTACTTTATTAATTATTATCCTTCTGCCCAAAATAGTCTCTTTGGGTCCGTACTGCACTTTTCGCGTCGGTGACTCAATGCTTAAGAGGAACAGAATTATAGGCCGGTTAGTGGGATAGCCTGAATTGTAAATATTTATTTAATTTTCGTGACTTTTTTGCTGCTCATATGTGGCAAACTGCCTAAGACCATCAATTTCGCCCTTTCCCTGTACTACAGATACTACAGATACTATCACGAGATACTACAGATACTATCACGGTGTATGTTCAGTCGAGCTGAAATCAATTATCCCCCCTAATGCCCTCTTTACGAGAAACACGCGGTTTTCTAACGCTCAGCACCCCCTTCGCTGTCAAATTGATAAAAGTCGAACAAGCGCTTTCGCCAACTCCTAAAATTCCTATGACCTCCAGAGACTGGAACTCGCTCCTGGCCACCATCTTTCCCGCGACTTATAACCTTCAGCTTTTTAAGACCCGTATCCACAGATACCTTCGACCCCCGCCCAACCCATAAAATTCTTTCTTCTTCTTTTCACGATGGAGGGGCCAACCTAGGCCTCTAGGGGTTGCACCTTTTTGCTGTAACTCCTTCTCTCATCATTATCATAAAAAAAATTTAAATAAAGACTTTTAGCTTCTGAGCTATTCAATGGTTTTGGATCGACATGAAAACATTAGGAACATTATACAAGATTTTTAACCGACTTCAAAAAAGGAAGGGTTCTCAATTCGACTGATTTTTTTTTCGTATCTAAGTTACCTGATATCGTCGCCAATTGTGAACCGATTTTGATGATTTTTTGCATTGGGTTCAGTATAGTTTCCGATTGGTAGGGTTTTTTTCATTAGTATTGGACCTGTTTTGTTTGTTTGTTCAGGCATAACTTCTTTGTTTATGACCCGATTTTAATTATTCTTTCTGCGTTTGGATCAGTATAGCTCCAAGATAGTCAAGATACCTAACTATTTATTTATTTATTTATTATATGTCCTCAGGAACTCATTTCTGATGAGTACGTGGACTGCGACCACGGGGTTATCCGAGCTAAGTCTGACATTGCTTCCACTTACTTGTGTCAGGCTTCTCTTTTTCTCTCTCCTATACGGCCTCCCTTGGCCAACTTTTGTTTTTTTTTTTATTTTTTACCGACTCCGACGCTATTAGGTTTTCGAGGGCTAGGAGTTGATTTCCTTTTTCATTTTTCTTCTCTTCAACATGTGGAAGGCAACGGAAACCACCACATTACAAATCCCGAGAATATGCAACATGACGATTTCTCTTCGAGTAAAGAATTCCGGAGGTAAACTAGCCCCTCGTTCGATCTCCGGGAAGGGGCTACCCGAGGAGAGACCATCATAAAGGGAAAAATAAATAATGACTTTCTACGAGTCGGAGCGTGGAATGTTAAGACGCTAAGGGGAGACGATAAACTAGTGAATTTAAAGCGGGAAATGGATAGACACAAATTGGACATTATTGGGATTAGTGAAATGAGATATCCAGAAGAGGGAGATTTTTGGTTCGAAAACAGCCATAGAATCATTCACACGGGGGGGCAGAATGGGAGGGCAGGAGTGGGCATTATTATGAATAAAAAAATAGGGCAAAGGGTAAAGAATTATCTACAGGTAAGTGAAAGGATTGTTATGATTACAGTGGATTCGAAACCGAAAGATACTGTGATAATCCAGGTATACATGCCTACTACATCATATGAGGACCAAGATATAGAAGAAATGTACGAACAAATTGGAAAACCTGATGAAGCGCGTTAAAGGGGATGAAAATTTAATAATTATGGGGGATTGGAATGCAAGAGTAGGAAAAGGCAAAGAAGGAAAAGTGGTGGGCGAACACGGTCTAGGAAATAGGAATGAAAGGGGCGAAAGATTAATTGAATTTTGCAGTAAGCACAGTCTAGTAGTAGCAAACACACTCTTCCAACACCATCCAAGAAGGATCTACACGTGGAAAATGCCGTTAGACAAGGGGAGATTTCAAATAGATTACATATTAGTCAGACAAAGATTCAGAAATCAATTAAAGGACTGCAAAAGTTATCCTGGGGCTGATATATCTAGTGATCACAATCTAATTGCGATGAAATGCCAACTAAAATTTAAAAAACTAATAAAAAAGGGGCGGTCGCGAAAAAACTGGGATATATCTAAATTAAAAAATAAGGAAACCCAAAAACTCTTCGAAAACGTAATGAATAAGAAACTGGAAGAAAAAACACACACAAATAATAAAGAAGATGAAATCGAACAAGAATGGAATGACATGAAATCAAGCCTGACCGAAACAGCCAACGAAGTCCTTCAATCAAAGAAAAACGAAATTAAAAAGCCATGGGTAAAAGACGAAATACTGCAACTGATTGACGAACGAAGAAAATTTAAGAACAGAAAAGACGAAGAAGGGAAAGAAACATATAAAAAATTAAGATGGAAAGTTATAAGAGAATGTAGAAAAGCAAAAGAAAAAATGATTCAAGAAAAATGTAAAGAAGTCAACGAAAATCTAGTATTGGGAAAAGTTGATGTAGCCTATAGGGCAATAAAAAGAAATTTTCAAGAAGACAAGCCAAAAAGCAAGAACATAAGAGATAAAGGAGGCCACATTATTCTAAACGAAAACGAACAGGCAAATAGATGGAAGGAACACCTAGAAGAACTCTATGGAGAAGAAAAAACAATGAACCCAATAGAAGAAGAAGAATCTGTGGATGAAAACGAATTAGGAGACCCCATACTCAGGTCAGAATTCGAGACAGCTTTGAAGGAACTAAAAAATAATAGAGCACCCGGAATAGACAATATACAAGCTGAAATCCTAAAGAACTCTGGAGAAAAGGCACGTGACAAACTTTTTGAACTAATTAGCAAAATCTATAAATTGGGAATCATCCCAAAAGATTTCGAAAAAAACAAAATAGTCACACTTCCCAAAAAGACAGGCGCGGATAAATGTGAAAATTTCAGGACCATTAGCCTAACCTCACATGCCTCCAAAATCCTAACCAAAATAATCCAAAGAAGAATAGAACAAAGAGTTGAAGAAAATCTGGGGGAAGACCAGTTCGGCTTTAGAAGAAACAGAGGCACCCGAGAAGCAATTCTCTCTCTTAGACTAATAATAGAAAGGGCTTTTATCAGGGAAGAATCTGTCTACATCGGATTCATAGACCTAGAAAAAGCATTCGATAACGTCAATTGGGAAATTATGTTTAAAATATTAAAACAGGCGGGAATAAAATTCAGAGAGAGAAGACTAATCTACAATCTATATCAAAACCAGACGGCAATTATAAATATTGGTGATGAACAAAGAGAAGCCAAAATAAAAAAAGGTGTAAGACAAGGATGTGTGCTGTCACCCATGATTTTCAACTTATACATAGAAGAAGCGATTAAAGAATTCAAAGACAAAATTGATACAGGTATAGAAATCCAAGGTCAAAAGATCGCTATGTTAAGATTTGCCGATGACATTGCCCTTCTAGGAAGCAATAAAAAAGAATTAGAGGACGCCTTGAATGGAATTAACCAAATCCTAATAGAAGAAATCAAAATGAAAGTAAACAAGAATAAAACCAAGGTCCTAGTATGTACAAAAAAAGAACAAACGAGACAGGAATGCATCAAAATTAACCAAGAAAACCTAGAAGGAGTTAAGGAATTCCGCTACCTAGGAAGTAAAATAACATGGGATGGGAGGAGCAAAAATGAAATTAAATCAAGAATTGCCCAAGCAAAAATGGGGTTTAATTCAAAACAAAAACTACTATGCTCCTCCTCAATCAGCTTAGCAAACAGAAAGTTGCTATTGAAGACATATGTATGGAGCATAGCCATGTACGGGTGTGAAACCTGGACAATTGGAAAAGCGGAGAGAACGAGATTGGAGGCTTTCGAAATGTGGTGCTACAGAAGAATGATGAATATCAAATGGATGGATAAAATTACAAATGAAGAAGTTCTTGGAAAAATCGGAGAAAGAAGAACCTTGTGGAAGAGTCTGAAGAAGAGAAGAGGTCAGATGATGGGGCACACACTGAGACATGGGGGACTGCTTAGGGATATCTTGGAGGGGGAGGTGGGAAAGAAAAGGGGAAGGGGAAGACCCAGATTAGAATATTTCAACCAAATAATTGGGGATATGGGATGCCAGACATTTAGAGAGGTTAAACAGCTGGCGGAGGACAGAGTCGAGTGGAGACGGATTGTTGCATCAAACCAGTCTTAGGACTGTATACTCAATGATGATGATGATATGTATGTTCAGCGATAACTTTTTGTCACGTGGACCGATTTCGATGATTCTTTTATTATTGGAAAGAGGTTACCTTAGAGGTGGTCCCATATTAATCTAGTCAAGTTCTGATTATATGATCAATAACGAAATAACCTAAATCTCCAATTCTTATGAGCAAATAATCGAAATTATAATAAACAAAATCTTTTATAAAAAAACAACCTTAAAACGTTCATTTAAAATCCGCTAACGTTTCGAGATAATAAACAGGTGGGGATTTTAAAGTTTCTTTCTCATTTTTCAAAGCCTAATATATATATTGTTTTAAATAAATTTTTATAATTTTTCTATTTAATATAACAAAGAACAATTGCTATATCAATGAGAATTATTTTTGACCGCGCTTATTTGAAAAATATATTTATCGCGAGACTACTGCGGATTACGCTATTGAAGTCTTAAGTCTGGACCAAGAGAGAAAAAGATGTGATCCACTTAGATACAATCCAACGTCATTTCGAGTATAGCCCGCTAGACATTCGCATGGATCACCAAGTGAATTTGAAATAATTAAAATAAATAAAATAAAATAAATTTGAAATAATATTTGAAATAAATATATAACATCTGAGATTTCAAATTCACTTGGTGATCCATACTATAAGCGAAATGACGTTGGATTGTAGCTAAGTGGATCACATCTTTTTCTCTCTTGGTCCAGACTTAAGACTCCGCAGACTCCAATAGCGTAATCCGCAGTAGTCTCGCGATAAATATTTTTTTCAAATAAGCGCGGTCAAAAACAATTCTCATTGATATAGCAATTATTCTTTGTTATATTAATTAGAAAAATTATAAAATTTTATTTAAGATCATTATTTCAAGTTAGAAATATATAAGTTCAAATATTATTTTCACTCAATATTTGACAAAAATTTCATACATTTGATTCGCGATTGAATCAAATGTAGAAAACATTCGATTATATATTGTTTTCTAGTTATTTTCTAATCTAAATTTTAAAATGTAATATTTGTATTGCAAATGATATTATTCTGATAATAAAATATAGGGAAGTATTAGAAGACAGAGAGAGAGCTAGGCTTGTGGGAATGTGCCTTTCTCTAGAGAGCTAGCCTAGCTATAGAGTATATTTTTCCAGTTGTCCATTCTTTGTCTGTCAATTGAATCAGAATGGAGAATGCATCTATTGCTTATTCACTCACTCATTCCATTCACTTCATCAGATAATCGTAGCTAATAAATATTTAGATTAGTGAAAATATGTCTATATAGTAGAGATTATTATTATTTATTTAGAATGAATGTTGTTGGAAACCTCTGCCCTCTTATAAGTATAATAGTAGAAGGTAATCATGTCAATTCAGGGCTCTAAAGAGCTCATATTCAAAAAATTACTTTCTACTTTTTAATAATTTCATTGAGAAATTCAAACCCATGTAGCGCAGAGGATTGTATTATAGTTATTTAGTAGTCCTATTTTTAACGATTCTAGTACAAGAATATTTAGAGTGACGAAATACGGTATTTGTTTTGATATAAAATGGAGTAGTTCATACATTTAATTTTTAGGAGAGATATAAAAATAAATATTATATTCGAGCTCTGTATATAATATACCAGAGTTTTTAAGGAGGAGGAGTTTGGTGTTGGTACTTGGTGAAACATTTTTTAAAATTATTGGATAAAAATACTTGGTAGGTTTCACATTAAGATATAAAAAAATAAAACGAATTTATTTTTGGAGAATCTTTAATCTCGATATATATATTTCGGTTACTTTCTGTTTCTCCTGAAGATGGGTTAGTCACCCGAAATATATATATCGAGATTAAAGATTCTCCAAAAATAAATTCGTTTTATTTTTTATATCTTAATGGGAAACCTACCAAGTATTTTTATGAAATAATTTTAATATACCAGAGGTGGCCACGACGTGGCTCGCGAGCCGCATGCGGCTCTTCAGTCAATCTCGTGCGGCTCTTGAATCTTCTTGAATAATACTGATTTTAAAAAGTACATGTTGTGGCATAAGGATCGCATGCGGCTCTTCAGTCAATCTCGTGCGGCTCTTGAATCTTCTTGAATAATACTGATTTTAAAAAGTACAGGTTGTGGCATAAGGATCGCATGCGGCTCTTCAGTCAATCTCGTGCGGCTCTTGAATCTTCTTGAATAATACTGATTTTAAAAAGTACAGGTTGTGGCATAAGGATCGCATGCGGCTCTTCAGTCAATCTCGTGCGGCTCTTGAATCTTCTTGAATAATACTGATTTTAAAAAGTACAGGTTGTGGCATAAGGATCGCATGCGGCTCTTCAGTCAATCTCGTGCGGCTCTTGAATCTTCTTGAATAATACTGATTTTAAAAAGTACAGGGTGTGGCATAAGGATCGCATGCGGCTCTTCAGTCAATCTCGTGCGGCTCTTGAATCTTCTTGAATAATACTGATTTTAAAAAGTACAGGTTGTGGCATAAGGATCGCATGCGGCTCTTCAGTCAATCTCGTGCGGCTCTTGAATCTTCTTGAATAATACTGATTTTAAAAAGTACAGGTTGTGGCATAAGGATCGCATGCGGCTCTTCAGTCAATCTCGTGCGGCTCTTGAATCTTCTTGAATAATACTGATTTTAAAAAGTACAGGGTGTGGCATAAGGATCGCATGCGGCTCTTCAGTCAATCTCGTGCGGCTCTTGAATCTTCTTGAATAATACTGATTTTAAAAAGTACAGGGTGTGGCATAAGGATCTACCACATTTTGAAGAGGTATAAAAAAAATGAAAAAATTTAACTAGAAAAAAAAACTGAATATATTTTTGAAAAGAACATAAAATATCTATTTTTTTTAATGTGTTTTAAACATTATTTCAGACGAAAAAAAAGTGTGGGGGGGTCAAAAATGAAAATTCTAGCTTTTTCGACCAAACTTAAACAAATTTTATACAGGATGCATAGGAAAGTCCCTTTAACCTGAAAATACTTGCGAACGGAGAGTGCTACAGCCACGCAAGTGAGGTAACGGTATAGTAAAGCGACTATGCCCGACCTAATGCAAACGACACCAGCACCCCTAGAGCCGAAATGTGGAAGTTAGCCATTGCAAATCGAAAACGAAAAGAGATGCATGGCAATACTGGAGGGAGCAGCCTTTCATACAAACAACACCTGATCTCTTTTAAATATTTGGAGCCGGATATCGATTATCGATCCCAAATTTTAAAAAAATGATATAATATAATTCTCCTCCTCACACGATCCCACTTATTTAATTAAATCTATTTCCACACAAAAAAATATCACAATGCTGTAGACTATAGAAAAAAAAATACTTCCAGATTCATATCTAGAGCCTCATATTTAGCTGTGTCAGGACGAAAATGAGGCGAAAATTTTAAGAGACTATGTATTTTCGGGAGTTTACAGGTATACATTTGGAGTGTGGTTTTTTAAGAGGAATAAAATTTTTGGACCGAGACGCTGCCCGCCAGGGCACCAGCCCGGAGGGCCGAGCTTCGAGGGCGTGCCGAAGGCACGCACGAAAAGCTCGTCTATATTAAAGAAATATATTTTATTTTTTATTTTTGACCAAATAAAAAAATTCAAACCTTTTCCAAATAATTTGCCCAACATTTTAATACAATTTTTGATTTACGAGAAATGAATACATTTTTTTTATTTATTTATTGTCATTGGGAATAAAGCCCATTTAGACAGCACATCAGTAAAGAGTTAGTAGTGTTAGTAAGGGAGCCGAGTTTTAGCCGGAAGAAATTTTATATGCTAGCCAGGCTCGAACCTATGCCTCCCGTTTGAACATCGTCATTAACGATGATAAAGCGGAGCCAGCGTATTAGCCATCACGGCCAGCCCGACTCCCCAAATGAATACACATAACACGTAAAATTTCGGGTTTGCAACTTATTTATATTACCTGCTACAATCTGTAGACTATTTAATTAGATATTAAACATAAGAGAGAGGCCAGGTGTATGGTAAAGTTATATGGCTGGCCACAACAGTTTATTTTATGATCTGATTTTATAACGGATTTAGTGATTTTTATTGTAAGTGAATGCAAAGGTACACTGAAAGTGTTCGATCAGTGTAAATTTGAAAAACCAGATACGAAAACATGCATTGAATGACTCAACTACAAAATTTACGTATTTGTATGGTAATAACCATAATTAAAAAAAAATTTTACCTATCAAAATTATTATTATATTTTTTTATTTTATTATATATTTTTTTATTTTAGTGATACCTATTCAAAAATATAAGGTTTAATATTTGACGCCTAGTGATGCAACCCGCAATTCAGAGCTGTCAATTTGAATGCATAACCTAAAATTAACAAAGTAAATTTAAGAACAGAAAAGACGAAGAAGGGAAAGAAACATATAAAAAATTAAGATGGAAAGTTATAAGAGAATGTAGAAAAGCAAAAGAAAAAATGATTCAAGAAAAATGTAAAGAAGTCAGCGAAAATCTAGTATTGGGAAAAGTTGATGTAGCCTATAGGGCAATAAAAAGAAATTTTCAAGAAGACAAAAAGCAAGAACATAAGAGATAAAGGAGGCCACATTATTCTAAACGAAAACGAACAGGCAAATAGATGGAAGGAATACCTAGAAGAACTCTATGGAGAAGAAAAAACAATGAACTCAATAGAAGAAGAAGAATCTGTGGACGAAAACGAATTAGGAGACCCCATACTCAGGTCAGAATTCGAGACAGCTTTGAAGGAACTAAAAAATAATAGAGCACCCGGAATAGACAATATACAAGCTGAAATCCTAAAGAACTCTGGGGAAAAGGCACTTGACAAACTTTTTGAACTAATTAGCAAAATCTATAAATTGGGAATCATCCCAAAAGATTTCCAAAAAAACAAAATAGTCACACTTCCCAAAAAGACAGGCGCGGATAAATGTGAAAATTTCAGGACCATTAGCCTAACCTCACATGCCTCCAAAATCCTAACCAAAATAATCCAGAGAAGAATAGAACATTTGAACACAAGAGTTGAAGAAAATCTGGGGGAAGACCAGTTCGGCTTTAGAAGAAACAGAGGCACCCGAGAAGCAATTCTCTCTCTTAGACTAATAATAGAAAGGGCTTTTATCAGGGAAGAATCTGTCTACATCGGATTCATAGACCTAGAAAAACGTCCTAGAGAAACCTACCATAACGTCAATTGGGAAATTATGTTTAAAATATTAAAACAGGCGGGAATAAAATTCAGGAGAGAAGACTAATCTACAATCTATATCAAAACCAGACGGCAATTATAAATATTGGAGATGAGCAAAGAGAAGCCAAAATAAAAAAAGGTGTAAGACAGGGATGTGTGCTGTCACCCATGATTTTCAACTTATACATAGAAGAAGCGATTAAAGAATTCAAAGACAAAATTGATACAGGTATAGAAATCCAAGGTCAAAAGATCGCTATGTTAAGATTTGCCGATGACATTGCCCTTCTAGGAAGCAATAAAAAAGAATTAGAGGACGCCTTGAATGGAATTAACCAAATCCTAATAGAAGAAATCAAAATGAAAATAAACAAGAATAAAACCAAGGTCCTAGTATGTACAAAAAAAGAACAAACGAGACAGGAATGCATCAAAATTAACCAAGAAAACCTAGAAGGAGTTAAGGAATTCCGCTACCTAGGAAGTAAAATAACATGGGATGGGAGGAGCGAAAACGAAATTAAATCAAGAATTGCCCAAGCAAAAATGGGGTTTAATTCAAAACAAAAACTACTATGCTCCTCCTCAATCAGCTTAGCAAACAGGAAGTTGCTATTGAAGACATATGTATGGAGCATAGCCATGTACGGGTGTGAAACCTGGACAATTAGAAAAGCGGAGAGAAAGAGATTAGGGGCTTTCGAAATGTGGTGCTACAGAAGAATGATGAATATCAAATGGATGGATAAAATTACAAATGAAGAAGTTCTTGGAAGAATCGGAGAAAGAAGAACCTTGTGGAAGAGTCTGAAGAAGAGAAGAGGTCAGATGATGGGGCACACACTGAGACATGGGGGACTGCTTAGGGGATGATATCTTGGAGGGGGAGGTGGGAAAGAAAGGGGGAAGGGGAAGACCCAGATTAGAATATTTCAACCAAATAATTGGGGATATGGGATGCCAGACATTTAGAGAGGTCAAACAGCGGGCGGGGGACAGAGTCGAGTGGAGACGGGTTGTTGCATCAAACCAGTCTTAGGACTGTATACTCGATGATGATGATGATAACATAGTAAAGGGTGTGTAGTTTCACAGTGAATGAAATAAAACTCAAACTCAATATATTTCGGATTATTAGTCCATCATCAGGAGTTTACAGGTTAAAACCTAAATAAAACACACAGCGAACCTCTATCTTTCTAATCTTAACCCTATACCCCTCTTTTTGGCCACTATCAATTTCATTCACATTTCATAAGGTAAATAGTTTTAACTATCAAAATTATTAGTCAAGTCACATACACCGAATAATATTTCTAGTCTTATTTTAAAATAACAAACAAACAATTATCAATGGCTATTTCTTTCAGAGTGATTTTTGCATTTCGTTCTGCCTATTTTTAAATCAATTTCTCTTGTTAAAGTTTATTATTATTATTTCTTATGTTATTCTTTGTGCAATTATATAGAGAACGGTATTGGTTTTTTTTTTTTTTAATTTAATGGTATTTAAAATACATTCTGAAATAGCCGATTTAAAAAAACAAAAAAAAAAACAAATTATACGTCATACCATATATGAACACTAGGGTGGTCCTTATTTTACGACCATGAAAATTTTTTCGGAGCACCCTCTCAAATTATGAGGTTGGGTAAGATAATAATTCATACAAAATTTGAGACCGATCGGACCGCTCATCTCATTTGAAATTTTGTAATTTTAAGAATTTCGATCTATTCGGCTACTATATTTTGTTATACGTCGTTAAATTGAAACAAAGGATAAAAACATCGATGACAATGAAATTAGTTAACATTATTTTGTGAAATCCCGCACCTACCTTCTTTATTAAGTCATTATTAAAACACATAGAGCTAAAGAAAAAAAAATTCATGTGAATTCTACATGATGGCCGTTTCACCTATCTCTTAATAGAGGGGGTAGATGTTGACTCCTTGCTGACCATTCAGAAAGAGTTTAGAGTAGTGGTTCCCAACCTTTTGCGGCTCATCGCCCCTTTCTGGAGGTTGACTAACACCTATCGCCCCCTTTTCATTTTCATTGTATGCCTAATTTTAATTTGAAGTAAAGTGTAAATAATAATGTTTTGTGAGGAGCTGGAAAATTTTTCAGGGGGAGAGGGGTCAATCCACAAAGCAAAATATTTAGTGAGAATTCTTTTTTTTAACCGACTTCAAAAAAGGAGGAGGTTCTCTATTCGACTGATTTTTTTTTTTTTTTTTTGTGCCTATGTTACCTCATATCTCCGCCAATTGTCAACCGATTTTGAAATTTTTTTTGCATTGGGTCCAGTCTAGCTTCCGATTGGTCCCATTTTTTTTTCGTTTTTTTTCATAGGTATTAGACCTTTTTTATTAGGTTTGTTTAGACCTAACCTCTTTGTTTATGAACCGATTTCGATGGTTCTTTTTTTATCCGAAAGGGGGTGTCTTAGGGATGGTGTCATATTAATTTGGTCAAATTCTGATGATATGATCACTATTAATGACATCACTAAAAAGAGAAAAATAAAAATAATTTTTAAGAAAAAAATAAAAACCGACTTCAAAAAATTAAATGCAACAAATAAAATACACTAAAAGGTATAAAATAATTATTATCTTATTTAGTTACAACTAAACAACGAAATATTAACATGAAATTACTTTTTGAAGTCGGTGCCAAACATATACCTTTTATGAATCGCACTCGACGGATCTTACTTAGTACGTTTAGCGGGTATGCTCGCTTATAGGTATAGTTTGTTTGGTACCGACTTCAAAAAGTAATTTCATGTTAATATTTCGTCGTTTAGTTGTAACTAAATAAGATAATAATTATTTTATACCTTTTAGTGTATTTTATTTGTTGCATTTAATTTTTTGAAGTCGGTTTTTATTTTTTTATTAAAAATTATTTTTATTAAAACAAATACTTAGTCCAGTTAAATCGAGGTTTTACTAGGAAGGTTTTGGGCTAGTTGTAATTTCTTCGACCCTTCATGTTTTTGGTGTGCTGAATCCCAATCTTATGTTTGAGAACAAAATTTCGTGACGAAACATTGTCAAAAATCTCATTTTTTGGCGGTTTTTTGCTTATAACTGGAAAACTATCAACTTTTTGTAAATAATCTTCCTAGGCAAAATGAAAGTTCATAAAATTTCCTATAAATTTCATCATTTAGGTTTTTTTTTCTCCGACCAACCGTTCGTTCGGGCTCAAGCGCTAGTTGAAAATTGGAGTATTTTTTTCCGCAAATCCCAAATACTCGCACTTTTTTCGATTTTTTTCCCATTTTGATCATGAAAGAGCACGTTTTCGCCAAAGACCACTCTATACATTTTTAAATTAGATTAAAATTTTTACAATTCAAACAAAGTTTCATTTTAAGTGGATAATGGTAACCCAAGGATGAACTTTTGAAAAACTGAAATTTTTTGCAAAAAATCGCAGTTTTTCCTTCCTAAAATGAAAACCCCTCAGTCTAGAAACTTGATTCTCATCTCATTCTCTAGGAAACTTTGTTGACTTAAACGTTTCCTTGGCAAGGGAAGTGATTCCATTTCTTTGCACGTGAGTGTATTTTAATTTTCCCCCCTTTGAATACTCATCGCCTCCCAATCGCCCCCTACTTTTTTATCGCCCCCCAATTGCCCCTTAGTTATTTATCGCCCCTCTGATAACCCAAATCGCCCCCAGGTTAGGAACCACTGGCTTAGAGAGAAGAGAATAATAAAATGTGTTGAGAAGAAAACATTAATATATTATTAATATATTTTTAATGATATTATAGAGTAGAATTGCTACATTTTCAAATTTTCTCGATATACACGCAAGAGATAGGTAATCCGGCCATCATGTAGAATTCACTTGAATTTTTTTTTCTCTATGTATTTTAATAATATCTGAATGACAAAGGTAGGGGTGGGATTTCACAAAATAATGTTAACTAATTTCATTGTCATCGGTGTTTTTATTCTTTGTTTCAATTTAACGACGTATAACAAAATATAGTAAGTGAATAGCTCAAAATTCTTAAAATTTCAAATTTTCAAATGATATGAGCCACCTCAAAGGGTTGTTTGATTGAACTCAAATTTTGTATGAATCATTATCCTACCCAACCTCATAATTTGAGCGGCTGTCGCGAAAACTTTTCCGAAAAAAAAAAATTCGCCAGGTATAGCTAAGGACGACCCTAATGAACACGGGACGCTCGTAAGGAGGCCGAGGACCGCATGCGGACGGCGGGTTGGCCAGCCCTGGCCTAGGACTTATTTTGATAGTTCTAATTTTTTGACCACCTTCCCTTCCTATTTTGGTCCCATTAAGAAATAACGACCATTTTTTTTAATTAAAGACCCTTTTTTAGTAAATTCCTCTTTTCTTGATTTTATTTTAATTTTTTAAAAAACTCCCCTTAATTTTGGTTTCGATTTCAACCAAAATCTAATTCTACTTAATAAAATGATTCCGGGAAAAAATATAATATCTTGTAAGTTGTATTTTATTTAGCTCACGAGCTACAATGCTCCAAAAGGACAGACATATTATATTGTATCGACACTTACTATGGCCTTAGGCTACTTTTTAAAACAACTTAAAAAAATATTTGTAGAAGCTTACTGTATGTGGATTTCTGTCAATTGGAGAGCTGGGTCTGTGATGCGGGGGTGGTGAGCCTCTCGGTGACACGGGGGACACCGCCCTTTGATGATAAACCGAGTGCTGGGAGTGTGTGTGTGAATTGGAATGGTAGCCGTTGACAAGGGGCGGGGGGGTTGCTGCACTGGAATCGTGATGGGTGACACGCACATGCACGGGGGATCCCCCGCCGCGAGGGGGCGGCGATGACGACACCGGAGATATTAACTACAACAAACAACAACAATAATCATTCCTTAGCAATTATATATAATATACTCTATAAATTAAAATAATCTGACGTGTTCTGATGTGGCCATCCACTTGACTCCACCATACAACCTGGCCCCTCACTTATATTTAATATTTAATAAAATTATTTATAATCATGTAGGGAAGGAGAGTTAGTTTTTGCATTTTAGACTCCTGGGGACCCACTGATTATGTATACAAAATTTGGTTGAATTTGGTACAAGGGCCTATATTTTCATTTTTTGACCCTACACCTCTACATTTTGGGCGGTTAGTTTTTGCATTTTTAGAGTTCTGGGGGCCCACTGATTATGTATACAAAATGTGGTTGAGTTTGGTAAATGGTCAAGATTTTCATTTTTTGACCCTACACCCCTCCATTTTGGGCGGTTAGTTTTTGCATTTTTAGACTTCTGGGGTCCCACTGATTATGTATAAAAAATTTGGTTGAGTTTGCTCAAATGGCCTAGATTTTTAATTTTTAACCCCCCCCCCTCCACCCCCTTAATTTTGGTAATCAGCTCTTAATCTCAATGGACCAAAACTACGTGTGAAATTTGGTTTCTATATTCACGTTAGTTTTTGAGCTAGCTCGTCCACAAAAATTTGGTACCCCACAGGCTAACAGACAGACTAATGGAAAGACTAACAGACATTTTGGCAAAAGAATTATTATCTCGAAAGATACAATTTTTTGTTCACTTATTAGGGCTTTTTTGCAGATCGAAATGCCATGGTTTCGCACAATTTTTTTAATCAAAATAGTTTACGCCGTTTTTGAGATATTTCGAAAAAAAGAAGGAAAAAAACCCACTTTTTTCATGCACGATTACAATACTTGACCATACCCTGTATGGTAAAGTAAAAAGAGAGGAATTCAACCAGTAAAGAGGAAGCATCTGTCGAATAAAGAAATTCCAATTATAGAAAACAGTTTCGGCTTTAAGATAGTTCTTTCACAAATGCAAAAATTCAAGAAGTCTTCGAAACTTGGAATATAAGTCATTAAAATCATAATAAACACACTGTTAAAATTTGAAGACGATTTATACCACACCAAACATGAAATAATTGCAATTAAAAATGAAATTTTTTACATATGGTAGATTGGGATAGGGTGGAGATATGATCATTATTTTATTTTTTTTCATTGAAGGACTTTCCCCATCTTGATGAAAAACTAATATTTGTTAGTATAATATATTCGGAGTAACTTAAAAAAAAAATTGAAATTATTTACCACGTAGTTTTGATAAAAAATAAAAAAAACGAACATATTAAACTTATACTGTAAGATAACATTATGATAATTTAGACATATGAAATTATTGAATTACTTAAGTGCAAAGATTACTTGAAAGAAAAATTTTGGTGTAAATTATTATATTTTTAACCGACTTCGAAAAAAGGAGGTTATCAATTCAACGGAATGTCTGGTTTTTTTTTTTTTTTTTTTGTTTTTTTGTGTCTGAACATTTATTTCTCGTTACGATGTGGACCGAATTCGATGATTTTTTTGTAATATATATGTTCAGTCTAGTTCTCAATTGATCCCGTTTTTTTACTTTACCATACAGGGTATGGTCAAGTATTGTAATAGTGAATGAAAAAAGTGTTTTTTTCCCTTATTTTTTTTCCAAATATCTCAAAAACGGATGAAACTATTTTGATTAAAAAAATTGAGCGGATCCATGGCATTTCGGTCTACAAAAAAGCTCTAATAACTCTAAAAATTATATTTTTCGATATAATAATTGTTTTGTCAAAATGTCTGTTAGTTAGTTAGTCTGTGCGTTACCAAATTTTTGTGGACGAGCTAGCCCAAAAACTAGTGTGAATATCGAAACCAAATTTCACACGTAGTTTCGACCCATTGAGATTAAGAGCTGATTAGATTTTGGTGCATATTGACCCAAAATTAAGGGGGGTGGTGGGGGGGGGTTAAAAATTAAAAATCTAGACCATATGAGCAAACTCAACCAAATTGTGTATACATAATCAGTGGACCCCCAGAAGTAAAAAAAATACAAAAACTAACCTCCTAAAAGGGAGAGGAGGGGGGGGGGGTCAAAAAATTAAAACCCTTGCCATATGAGCAAACTCAACCAAATTTTGTATAGATAATCAATGGGACCCCAGAAGTATAAAAATGCTAAAACTAACCCCACCCCCTACATGATTATAAATAATTTTAGGGGCCAGGTTGTATGGTAAACTCAAGTGGATGGCCACATCAGAACACGTCAGCTTATTTTTCATTGGTATTGGACCTTTTTTGTTATGTATGTTTATTTGTTCATGCTTAACTTCTTTGTTTATGGGCCGATTTCAATGATTCTTCTTTTATTGGTACCTTAGGGGTGGTCCCATATTAATTTGATCAAGTTCTGATGATGTTTGTTCGTCGATTTCTCTTTACGATATGGATTGATTTTTTTACATTGGGTTCACTATAGTTGCCTATTGGTCCCGTATAAATTTCATTGGTATTGGGCCTTTTTTGTTATGTATGTTTACGCGTAATTTCTTTGTTTATAGACCGATTTCGATGATTTTTTTTTATTAGAAAGGGGGTACCTTTGGGGTGGTCCCATATCAATTTGGCCAAGTTCTGATGATATAATCAATGACAAAATAACGTAAATATCCAATTCTTATGAGCAAATAATCGAAATTATAATAAATATAATCTTTTATAAAAAAATCTTAAAACGTTCATTTAAACCCCGCTAACGTTTCGAGATAATTTCTCTATTTATGAATTGAATTTTATTATCAATTTCTGATTCTTTCGACCGAATCTTTCTTTTACGAGATGCATGCACTAAAGTATTATTATAAGCCACTATTATTAACATCACTAAAAAGAGAAAATCAAAAATAATTTTTAGAAAAAAAAAATAAAACCGACTTCAAAAAAATTAAATGGAAGAAATAAAATAATAATAACTCAAAAATCAAATAAAATGCACTAAAAGGTATAAAATGATTATCTTATTTAGTTACAACTAAACGACGAAATATTTACATGAAATCACTTTTGGAAGTCGGTGCCAAACAAACTATATAAGCGAGCTTACGCGATGTTGTCTTCATTACACGCCAAACGTACTAAGTGTAAGATCCGTCGAGTGCGATTCATAAAATGTATATGTTTGGCACCGACTTCAAAAAGGGATTTCATGTAACAATTTCATCGTTTAGTTGTAACTAATTAAGATAATTATTTCATATCTTTTAGTGGATTTTATTTTATTTTTGAGTTCTTATTATACAGTGATCGATTTGTTGATCCGAAACCCCTCTAATCCATGATTTTCATCAAAATCGTTAGAGCCGTTTTCGAGAAATAAAGTGAGATTTTTTTTTATAATATATACAAATTGCTCATTTAATATTATTTATTTATAAATATAATATATTATTAAACAATTAATTATTCCAGCGCCTCCCAATCGATCGCAGACCCCAAAGATCGAAAATAATTTTCTCTTCACCCGGGGCGCGACCACAACGAGGCCGTGTAAAGACAATTAATAACAAATTCAAATTTAGGGAACGAAGAAAAGATTATTTTTATTACAGACAAAATGATCAGCCGGGGTTCGAACCCGGGATCTTTGCATATGTACTGCAATGCTTTGTCATAAGAGGTTTACCTCCTATATCCACTAAGCTACTGATCCCCGAACCCAAACTAATACCTTTTGTCTATATGAATTATGGAATTTCTTTTTAATCCTCTCCTCGTTAATTTTTCGCAGCGTAGGCCTTGATTCATTAATTAAACAATTAATTATTCCAGCGCCTCCCAATCGATCGCAGACCCCAAAGATCGAAAATAATTTTCTGTTCACCCGGGGCGCGACCACAACGAGGCCGTGAAAATTAGTTTCGATCTTTGGGGTCTGCGATCGATTGGGAGGCGCTGGAATAATTAATTGTTTAATTAATGAATCAAGACCTACGCTGCGAAAAATGAACGAGGAGAGGATTAAAAAAGAAATTCCATAATTCATATAGACAAAAGGTATTAGTTTGGGTTCGGGGATCAGTAGGTTAGTGGATATAGGAGGTAAACCTCTTATGACAAAGCATTGCAGTACATATGCAAAGATCCCGGGTTCGAGCCCCGGCTGATCCTTTTGTCTGTAATAAAAATAATCTTTTCTTCGTTCCCTAAATTTGAATTTATATAATATATAATATTTCAATGATAAATTAAGTTAATTAACTGAACTCGATTAACTGGACTAATTGCTCTTGATTGTTTATGGGAATGATGATGCGAAGCCAGTTGATGGTGTTGTTGCAGATTGTTGCTTGTGTGGGTGTTGTTTCGTTGTTGTTTCGTTGTTGTTGTTCGTTCGGACCAGTCGCTAACGCCATGGAAATGAGCATTGGGCGTTGTCGGCGATCGTAGGCTCTCGTCCACGAGTTTATCGTTTGTCGTTACAAACACACGAGAGGTGGCTGTCGTTGGAATGGTTGTTGTTTGAGACGAGTATTGATGGTAATCATGGGAAACAACCTTCAAATTGACAACAACAAAATGATTTTTTAATGAAATAATAATGAATAAATAAATACATTAACATTAGGGAATTTGTTGTTTTGAAATAAATAAATAATGAAAGGTGATTTACTTGAGGGGGCGGAGAAGGCGATCGTAGGTTCCTGTGGTGTCGTGCAGGTGGCGTTGGCGCAGGCGGGGACGGCGACGGTACCGGCGGCGACGTTACACGCGATTTCATTGTTACGTTAATGAAACTACTACCACCGGCTCCACCTAAGAAAAAAATTAAAATAAATAAATAAAAAAAATTTAAAATATTTAATTAATATATAAGTAATTTTAATGAATGGCTATTAAGTTCCAAGACTAGGAGGTTTTTTACGGAGTGAGCTTGTTAGCATCACGTCCAACCCCTTTAGGGCCGGTTGTATGTCGCAAAGTAAATGCTTTTATACCACTAACACAGGGTAGTTGGTAAATGGAGGGACTGGGATGGCCAATCAGATTCCAGGCACTGACACTGACTGGCATCAGATTGGCCATCATAATCCCTCCATTTACCAACTACCCTGTGTTAGTGGTATAAAAGCATTTACTTTGCGACATACAACCGGCCCTAAGTCGCCTTTTACGACAAGCAGAGAATACTATGGACCTATTCTACACCCGGTCCATAGGGGCCTCCGTGTGCAATACATTTTTTTTACAATTATCAGTTATTGGTAGAAAGTCGGGAAATTTCATAAATCAACTGGTGTGGACTTTCACATTCTCACTTATTTGAAATCATCGCGACACTACTAATTTACACCCCCTTCCTTTATTTCAATCGGATTAAAATTTATACACGACTAATAACTCTAATTTTAAATAAGCTGACGTCTTCTGATGTGGCCATCCACTTGACTTTACCATACAACCTGGCCCCTCACTTATATTTAATATTTAATAAAATTATTTATAATCATGTAGGGGAGTTAGGTTAGTTTTTGCATTTTTAGACTTCTGGGATCCCACTGATTATGAATACAAAATTTGGTTGAGTTTGCTCAAACGGCCTAGATTTTTAATTTTTAACCCCCCTTCCACCCCCCTTAATTTTAGGTCGATATGCACCAAAATCTAATCAGCTCTTAATCTCAATGGACCAAAACTACCTGTGAAATTTGGTTTCGTTATTCATACTACTTTTTGAGCTAGCTCGTACACAAAAATTTGGTAACGCACAAACTAACAGACATTTTGACAAAACAATTATTATCTCAAAAAATATAACTTTTTCGATGTTCACTTATTAGAGCTTTTTTGTAGAGCGCAATGCCATGGTTTCGCTCAATTTTTTTAATCAAAATAATTTCAGCCGTTTTTGAGATATTTTGAAAAAAAGAAGGAAAAACCATTTTTTTCATGCACGATTACAATGCTTGACCATACCCTGTTGCAAAAAGCAGGGGGGTACATACGTACATACGCACTGACCAATGAATTTTTGGCCCCTTTTTGGTCTCTGGGGACCACAATATCCGGTTTTATGTCCAAAATCCGGTTTCTAACTATTAAGGAAATCGCTTCCTTCCACTTACAAGCTACAAAATGAAATTAAGTTTTTTCATCTCTGAGTTAGAAGCTCTCAAAGTGTCAGGACCCAGACAGGTGAACGCAATACTTCACATTACTATATTCTATAGAATATAAATGTGAAAGTAAAAAGGAATAAATACAGATGATTTGAAAATATTTAGACTAATCCATTGCTAAGAACTCTCAATATATAATTTCGGAAATAACTAAGAGTGCAATAGACAAGTCATAGCTTGCTTATAGCAATAGAATTAAGAGAAAAATATTTTCTTATATGGGAGGCTGATTCATTGTAGAAGATTGTCCGAGTTTAAGTCATAAGATTTAATTTCGGACTCCTACCCTCACTCACACAAAGCAGTATCTGTTAGGGGCGAAGGTCCTAAAATATAATTTAATAAGCTGACTTGTTCTGATGTGGCCATCCACTTGACTTTACCATAAAACATAAAATTATTTATAATCATGTAGGGGGTGTCGAGGTTTGTTTTTGAATGTTTATACTTCTGGGGTCCCACTGATTATGTATACAAAATTTGGTTGAGTTTGGTAAATGTCTAAGATTTTCATTTTTTGACCCCTCCGCCCCCCCCTTCCCATTTCGGGCGGTTAGTTTTTGCATTTTTAGACTTCTGGTGGTCCACTGATTATGTATACAAAATTTGGTTTAGTTTGGTAAATGGCAAAGATTTTCATTTTTTTACCCCCCCCCCCATTTCGGGCGGTTAGTTTTTGCATTTTTAGACTTCTGGTGGTCCACTGATTATGTATACAAAATTTGGTTGAGTTGTTGAGTTTGCTCAAACGACCTAGATTTTTAATTTTTAACCCCCCCTCGACCCCCCTTAATTTTGGGTCGATATGCACCAAAATCTAATCAGCACTTAATCTCAATGAACCAAAAATACCTGTGAAATTTGGTTTCGATATTCACACTAGTTTTTGAGCTAGCTCGTACACAAATCTGGTAAAGCACAGACTAACTAACAGACATTTTGACAAAACAATTATTATCTCGAAAAATATAATTTTTTCGATGTTCACTTATTAGTGCTTTTTTGTAGACCGAAATGCCATTTCGCTCAATTTTTTTAATCGAAATAGTTTCAGCCGTTTTTTAGATATTTTGAAAAAAAGAAGGAAAAAAACAACTTTTTTCATGCACGATTACAATACTTGACCATACCCTGTATGGTAAAGTAAAAAAGCGATTTTTCATGAGAGCCGATTAAATAAGTTTCTTCTTTTATCTTACTTTGATATCTATTGCCTGCGTGATCAGATTGTTGAAATTTTGCACGAATCATCCCAATCATAGACCTCCATATAGATTTCCAGAGGGTTTTCCCCCCTCTCTATAATATTATTATTTTTTTGGATTAATTTATGGGCAAAACTTCAAGATGTTCCTTTCTTGCACCGAATTACACAACTCTACAAAAAAAATCTTGTCCTAAAGCTTATTTAATGATTTTTCTATTCATTGTGCACCAAAATAAAGGAAAAGTACATATATTCTGTATAAAGTTTGCTTTTGTAGTGGTTACAATAATAATAATCTTCGAAAAGCCCATTTTGACCTAATTTTGAGTCCCATTAAATTTTTTTTTTTGGCTTTTCGGCCTTTCTAGACATAAGCCTAATTACGATACTAGTTATATTTTTTTTAAATTTGTCTCTACCCCCCGGGGGTCAGATTTTGGCTGGATGCCTCGAGTCGGATTCGAACGCGTGTCCCCGGGTTAGCTCGCTGTCACGCTACCGCCTAGCCTATCTGACCCCCCCCCCATTAAATATTAAACTGCAATATTTGAAATGAAAATATTTTGTTGACGTAATAGAAAACAGCTTCCTCTTTTATTTTCAAATTACCACTTGTTTGTAGTTCAATTAGAACTCGAGTTATAACTAAAAAACTAAGACCATATGTTTTGTTCTTTGTTTTATATCCTTTATAATCACGTAGTTTTAGTTTTTTAGTTACAACTCGAGTTCCAAATGAGGTAAATTCAAGAGGTTATTTGAAAATCAAAGTGGAAGTTGTTTTCTATTATGTCAATAAAATATTTTGATTTCAAATATTGTTGTTTAATATCTAATGGGATTCCAAAATAGGTCAAAATGGCCTTTTTCGTCGTTTTGACCAATATCTTCAAAACAAGAGAGAACCGGTCATTTTTATGATGATTTTTGAATTCAGCAGGTAGAAATCAGCTATTTTTGAGGCATTTTCATCGTTGGACCGTGTTATTTATTATTAGTGGATTATTGTGTGATAAACCAACAGCAAGTAACTTTTTCATATCATTCTCTAGTGCAAAACTGAACTATTGTGACATTGGCTCTTTCTTGAAGAGAATAAACTACTGGGAAATAAGTTAATTAACCGTTCAAAATAGAGCCATTGTCATAATAGTTCAGTTTTGCACTGAAATGAAAAAGTTACTTATACTGTTGGTTTATCACACAATAATCCACTATTGCACAATAGAAACACACCGTCTCCCATGTGTGACTGATATAATTCACTCTTGCACAGCCCCCTCTCCACAAATCCAAGATAGCTCACTTACCAGCGCTCTATCTTGGGGTCATCCACTAAGTTGTTTAAGAAACGGTCTTGCGCAGAAATAGTAGAGGCAATTTTAAGATAATTCGTGCAAAAAACTCAAAATCGCATTTTTTTTAGTTAGACCAAACATGTTCTGGAATAGATTTTAGGTAACAAAAAAGTGTTGCAGTTAAAAAGATACAAGTTTCCAACATGTTTATTATATAGTAGCTTCAAGGCCCTTTTGCTAGCCAAGGGGCTTCGCCCCTGGACCCCCCACGTGGCTGCTTTATTAATGTTTTATTAGTTACAGAGAATAAATATAATTGATTTTAGGTTAAAAATAAAATAAAATGAGAGAGTCTTCTGTTTTTTAAATAAAATAATTTTTAATTATTTCTAAAGACTATAGTTTCGAAGGCATTGCCTTCATCATCAGTCTATCACAAATATTTCAAATTAGTTACAAATTAAGATTTATACATAGAAAATTTTGAAAAATATATTATATTATATTATATTTTCTATGTATAAATCTTAATTTGTAACTAATTTGAAATATTTGTGATAGACTGATGATGAAGGCAATGCCTTCGAAACTATAGTCTCTAGAAATAATTAAAAATTATTTTATTTAAAAAACAGAAGACTCTCTCATTTTATTTTATTTTTAACCTAAAATAAAAACAATTCTGTTACCATCGACAGTGAAATCTTTTATTCAACTAATATAATTGATTTATTATAAAGTCTTAAATAGATATAATTTGAGATTCTATTTAACTGTAATATACACTCATAACAAATAAGATGAAACAAATATTTAAAATGTATTTTAAAATCCACTTGTTATCATTAAGGGGAAAATAAAAAAAAAGTTATATTATATGTAGGTATTATTATAGATAAGAAGACTTGAAAATTACAATTATTATTCATTTTTCTAGACACCGATTCCTCCATGTCTTCAGCAATGGCTACCAATAAAAACCGAAACGTCAAAAATCGAATGTAGAATGGTTATTCCTCGACTGTTAAAAGAGAATCGATTATTTTTTTTGAATTAAAGTCAACATGAACTACAAATTGCAAGTGATATCTGATTAATAATAAAGAAATAAACATATTAATATTTCAAATGAATTTGGATAAATTTTAGCAACGATCCGTTGCAGTTTATTTTTTAATTTTTGTTTTTAAATGTTCTTTAAAAAAAATAGATAGTTTTTTAAATCTTTGTTGCATTATTAAATTCTTTTTCAACAAACAGGGCCGCCAACACTTTTTTTTCTCGTTTAGTTCTTTTATTGTCTGGAAAGCTATGTTGGCTAACCTGATTTTTTTTTTTAGTTTTTCCTGAATTTTCCGGGCAACTTTTCCAATTTTTTTTTTACGTATTAACCTGAATTGGACTATTAAGAACATTAAAAAAAAATAGCCAAATCGGTCCAGGCATATGAGAGATGTGCGCTTACAAAGAAAAAGAAATTCATTTTTATTATATAGATAATATATACCATTTCGTATGACAGTTCCGTTGACTGGAGGGCTGGTTTTCACCGGTTCATCATCAAAATCAAATGCTGAATCTCGACTTGACAATGTAGATTTACTGCCGAAATGGTGTTCAAGCCATTTGTTTGTTTCCAATTTGCGTGTCTCCTCTTCTTGTTCGAAATCTACAGCAGTCGCCGCCGCTGACGTAACACCAACTAGAAAAAAAAATCAGGATTTTTCAAAGAAATTAAAATATCATTTGTTTTTAAAAAATTTCATTAATTTTTCAAAAAAAAATTAAAGTTTTTCAAAATTATACATACTAGATTAAAAATTCACAGTTTATTGGACAAAGTTTTTTTTATTGAAGCTCTTCTTCAATTTTTGTAAAACGTTTCGTCTCTCTCGAGACTTTTTCAAGTACTCAATTGGTTAGAACAACATTGGTTGAAATAAAGATAAAAATAACTGAGACATAGTAGAATTTTTCTTTCTAGATTGATACCATAAAAATTTATGGTATCAATCTAGAAAGAAAAAAATTATGGTATCAATCTAGAAAGAAAAAATTCTACTATGTCTCAGTTATTTTTATCTTTATTTCAACCAATGTTGTTCTAACCAATTGAGTACTTGAAAAAGTCTCGAGAGAGACGAAACGTTTTACAAAAATTGAAGAAGAGCTTCAATAAAAAAAACTTTGTCCAATAAACTGTGAATTTTTAATCTACTAATTATAATGGACATTAATCAACATAATTATACATACTTATTAATAAATTTTTCGAAAAATATAAACTGACAATTTTTCAAAAAATGAAAATTTTCCGCATTTTATCAAAATTTTTCAAAAAAATGGAAACTTTCTGAATTTTCCATAATTTTTCAAAAAAATTAAAATTTTCAGGATTTTTCGAAATTAAGAATTTTATTTAAAATCGAGAGATATTCTTACTTCTTCTGACTGAGAATATTTATAGATATAATATATATAATACCCCTAGTAGCACAATGTTTCAAACTATATAGTAACTACATAGCTCCTATATAAATTTCGAGAATCTATATAGGCACTATATAGTTTGAAACATTGTGCTACTAGGGACATTTTTACAAAAATAAAAAATAAATTATCTAATTATATTATAATATTAATCTTTATTTATTTTACATGTGAGAAAAGATTATTTTGGCCAAAAAATTTTAAGTTTTAGAGTAAATTAAAAAAATAAATATGGTACCTATAAGTATCACTCTCAGGTAGAATACCTCTACAAGTTTTGGAAATAAAACGTATTTCTTTGGGTAAAATGTTTCAGCTTTTCCATTCTCTATATATTTATACTAGCTGAGAAGCCCGCCCTCGGCAAGCGTATCCGCTAGTCAGGGGGC
The DNA here is from genome assembly GCA_024734495.1 of Forficula auricularia. Classification (NCBI taxonomy): domain Eukaryota; kingdom Metazoa; phylum Arthropoda; class Insecta; order Dermaptera; family Forficulidae; genus Forficula; species Forficula auricularia. The sequence continues at coordinate 15,078,487 of JALMQS010000030.1, read as the reverse complement.
TACGCCCCCTGGACCCCCACCCCGCACCGCAATCCCATTCCACCTCCGAACCCACCCTTCACCACACTACACACCCTTCCCCATATTCCACACCCACGCCCACCTCGGGCCCTCTGCACTCCACCCCTGCATTCCACCTCCAAATCCGCACCCAATCACCCCATTTCACATCAACACCCACCCCACTAGGCACCCTTCCCACCCATTCCACCTCTACACCAACCCCGGACCAACTGCACCCCACTTCTGCATTCCACCACCGCACCCCACCCGAACCCAGTTCTTACATTTCCAGCTCCCTAGAAGCCCACAGATTATGTATACAAAATTCGGTTGAGTTTGTTCCAAGGGCAAGAATTTTCATTTTTTGACCATCTCCCCATTTTGGGTGGTTAGTTTTTGCATTTCTAGCCTTCTAGTGGGCCACTGATAATGTATACAAACTTTAGTCGAGTTTGCTCCAAGGGCAAGCAGGCAAGATACGAAGCCTTTTGTGTTTTAGACCACAAAGTCAAAAATCTCCTATTTTTCAGTTCAGGGGTCAAATTTCAAAAAAATAAAAAAAACTTTCCCGAAATTTAGCATTAATAAACCTATGTACCAAATTTGAATGCTAAAACTTAAAAACGCGTGGAGACTTTAAAAATTTCAAAAACTTTACCCCAAAATGATTATATCTCCCTTTCGGGGACAAATAGAACAAAATACTCAAATATGTTTTTTTCAATGCTTCACCTTTCTAAACTATACCCATATCGATATCTTTTTTGGTTTAAGAAATCTTGAAAAACTCTGAAAACACATTTTGGGGCTCTTTCCCCCCTTTAGAGTTCGAATTTCAAAAAAATCCCTTCTTAGCACATTCATAAATCGTTGAAAGAATATACACTCCAAATTTCATCTTTCCAGGTTAAGCGGTTTAGGCTGTGCGTTTATAGATGAAACATTACCTTCTCTTTTTATATATAGTACCTGGCCACCGAGCAATACTCGGTAACTTTTTGCTTCAGCTAAAAGCTATATATTAATCCCCGGACCCCCACCACTGCACCCTACCCCCTGCACCCCTGCACTCCACATCTACCCCACCCCACCCCCGAAACCACTTCCCTCGTCCCCCGTACCCCTCCACCACCACACCCCCATATCTCCCCCACCGTCACCTCCACCCTCGCCCCACCCCCTCACCCAGTTTTTGCATTTCAAGTCTTGTAGTGGACCACAGATTATGTGTATACATGTATAGGTATATAAATAAATACCGTATAATAATTTTTTTTAATTAAATAACAATTTTTGAGTCCATCAATTAAATTGCCAAATTCTAATACAGAAAAATATGCTTGTGGGATTTAAAATTCGATTTTTAATCAATTAAATTTTAAACCAATTATTTTACATGAATTAATGTATACATTGTATTTTTAGCTTCGACTCCGGAGATTACTTCTCCACCATCGAGTGTCCTTGATTCATCTTTGTAGTCCTTGTTTTTAATAAGAGGAAAAAACTAATTAAATAAAAAAACCTCTTTTCCGATAATTATTTCAATTCCATTATTCCCCAAACAAGTCGATTGGTATATTCTCCCCATCCTTTTAATTAATCTCGATTTTTAATCAAACTTTTAATATATATATAATAATAATTATAATGATCTTATTGTGGTATATAAAATTAAATCAATTATTTATTAAAAGGATATTGAATAAAAATGTAAATAAACATTTTTATCGAGACAACCACATGTGAATAATTATTTCAATTAACAAAAAACCCATCAAAAACAACTTAGCCGAAGATGAGACCGTGAGAGATGAAATGGCCAACACAAAACCCTCCTAACCCGTGAATTTCATCCAAATCGTTAGAGCCGTTTTCGAGAACCCGACCGAATATATATATTATATAGAATTTTTGATCGTTTAATATAATAAGATTAAAGATAAAAATTGCGCATTTAATATAATAAAATATATAATTTTGATTTTTTCAATATTAATATAATAATTTGAAAAGAATGAAATGCTATTTGTAAAGTGTAAGGTAAATGTGCAAGAGAGGAAGGAGATAGACCTGTGTGTCCATTGGCGGGTGGCCTTCGCATTCTTCTGATTCTTGTAGAAACGCTATCCCATTCACCATCAAGGGCAGAATTCGTTGGGTTATTTAATGGAGCCATCGGGGCTCCTGTTCTCTCCACTTCCACGTTTTCAGACACAAAACGCATCCCTTCGCCAACCTGAAACATTAAACAAATTATTATTATTATTATTAATAATACATACTTCCTAATTGACTAGCTCTAGTCCGGGACTTCGGCCTGGCCTCATGTTGCGAAAATCGTTCATTTATTTATTTTAAAAACACAATTATAAAATTAATTATTTATTAATAAAGTTAAAATTATTTTATAAATTTCCAATTTTAAAATATACTTAATTATAATTATTTACAAATCAAAATTCCAAATTTTACTTAGGGAAAGTGGTGTAGGTTTTAGGTGAAACATGATATTAATTAATAAACTAAAGGGTGTGTAGTTTCACAGTGAATGAAATAAAACTCAAAGAGGTTTATACAAACTCAATATATTTCGGATTATTAGTCCATCATCAGGAGTTTACAAGTTAAAACTAATAATAATTGAACGAGTGATCACAATTTTTAACTAAATATATTGAGTTTGTATAAACCTCTTTAAGTTTTATTTCATTCACTGTGAAACTACACACCTTTACTTTATTAATTATTATCCTTCTGCCCAAAATAGTCTCTTCGGGTCCGTGCTGCATTTTCGCGTCGGTGACTCAATGCTTAAGAGGAACAGAATTATAGGCCGGTTAGTGGGATAGCCTGAATTGTAAATATTTATTTAATTTTTGTAATTTTTTGCTGCTCATATGTGGCAAACTGCCTAAGACCATCAATTTCTGCCCTTTCCCTGTACTACAGATACTACAGATACTATCACGAGATACTACAGATACTATCACGGTGTATGTTCAGTCGAGCTGAAATCAATTATCCCCCCTAATGCCCTCTTTACGAGAAACACGCGGTTTTCTAACGCTCAGCACCCCTTCGCTGTCAAATTGGATAAAAGTCGAACAAGCGCTTTCGCCAACTCTTTTATCCCTATGACCTCCAGAGACTGGAACTCGCTCCTGGCCACCATCTTTCCCGCGACTTATAACCTTCAGCTATTTAAGACCCGTATCCACAGATACCTTCGACCCCCGCCCAACCCATAAAATTCTTTCTTCTTCTTTTCACGATGGAGGGGCCAACCTAGGCCTCTAGGGGTTGCACCTTTTTGCTGTAACTCCTTCTCTCATCATCTCACCAAATTTTACTTAGGGAAAGTGGTGTAGGTTTTAGGTGAAACATGATATTAATTAATAAAGTAAAGGGTGTGCAGTTTCACAGTGAATGAAATAAAACTCAAAGTGGTTTATACAAACTCAATATATTTCGGATTATTAGTCCATCATCAGGAGTTTACAAGTCTCTCTATATGTGATTTATGCTTATTTGTAAATTGATATTTATAATTAATTTTGTGTCTATGACTTAAATTTGTAATTTTATTTTCTAATTTAATTCTAAAAAGACTTTATATTTATACTTGTAATTTTTATTTAAATTAATATTCATATTTGCTTAGATTTCTTATATATATATTTATATTTTTATATTTAAAAAAAGAAAAATCTTTGTAAAACAATTTTTTAAATTTTAATTTTATTGATGTTTTTCTTGTGTTATGTTGGTATGTAAGATTTGAATGTTATATTTTGTTATTATCATTTCCGTCCATAATTTAATTTATAATTTGAAAGTTTATATTGGGAAAATTTGTGTATTTGTGAAATCTTTTGCCAACATTGTAAAATATTTTGCTAAATTATGTATAAACACTAGGTGGGACCTAAGGTCCTATGTTTGTATACTTTGTGAAATAAATAAAAAAAATAAAAAATAAAATAAGGACAAGTTTTTTTATGTGTGACTTTTTTTTTATTTATCCACAGGTGGATAAATAAAAAAGTCACACATAAAAAACTTGTCCTTATTTTCCCGTTATATTTTGTTATATTGGTACATATGATTTAGATGTTAAAAATTGTGATCACTCGTTCAATTTTTATTAGTATTAACTTGTAAACTCCTGATGATGGACCAATAATCCGATCCATATTGAGTTTGTATAAGCCTCTTTGAGTTTTATTTCATTCACTGTGAAACTACACTCCCTTTACTTTATTAATCAAAATACCAAAGTTCTATTTACTACCAGAGCAAAATACATCTATAATATGACTCAGGGCCAGTTGTATGTCGGCTGGTAAACTCTTTTTAAACGTTGACAACGGGCAAAACCTTATAATTCAACTTGTGCCTGACGAGATGGCCAATCAGATGACAGGCACTTTCATCTGATTTGCCATCCCACCCGGCACAAGGTGAATTATAAGGTTTTACCCGTTGTCAACGTTTAAAAAAGTTTACCAACCGACATACAACTGGCTGAGTGACATAACTTTTACCTTGACAAACTTTACAGACTTTAATTCATTATATTTAATTAATTATAAAGTTAATGTAGATTTTTAGTTTTTATTCTTCTTCTTTGGTATCTGATTTATATGTAAGTATACTAAATTTCATTTATTTCTGTAAAGTGGTTTAAGCGTTTTAATCGAAGAAAATATATACTAAAAATTATCTACAAACGTTTAATAAAAACCAAACGTTTCGGGAGAATTTCTCCCTTTATCAATGGAATTTTATCATTAAGAACAACTATGAGAATTAAATTTATTAATGTATCAGTGATAATGGGAGAAATTCTCCCGAAAATTTGAGTTTTATTAAACATATGAAGATTGTTTTTTTTAGATTTGTACTAATTTATATATATATTAAACTAATATAAGGATAAGGCGATAATTATAAAGATATATATCTGATATGCAAAAGCATTTTACCTAGGCAAATAGCTTAAATCAGTGTTTCTCAACCTGTGGGTCGCGAACCCCTGGAGGGTCGCGAAGCCTCTATAAGGGGGTCGGGTTTCAAACTAAAAAATCACATATAAAAACACTAAATAATTTTTTTACTTTACCATACAGGATATGGTCAAGTATTGTAATCGTGCATGAAAAAAGTGGTTATATTACTTCTTTTTTTTCGAAATATCTCAAAAACGGCTAAAACTATTTCGATTAAAAAAATTGAGCGAAACCATGGCATTTCGCTCTACAAAAAGCCTCAAAAAGTGAACATCGAAAAATTTATATTTTTCGAGATAATAATTGTTTTGTCAAAATGTCTGATTTAGTTAGTCTGTGCATTACCAAATTTTTGTGGACGAGTTAGGTCAAAAACTAGTGTGAATATCGAAACCAAATTTCACGTAGTTTTGGTCTATTGAGATTAAGAGCTGATTAGATTTTGGTGCATATCGACCCAAAATTAAGGTGAGGATGGGGGTTAAAAATTAAAAATCTAGGCCATTTAAGCAAACTCAACCAAATTTTGTATACACATAGTCAGTGGACACCTCCAGAAGTCTAAAAATGCAAAAACTAACCCCCAAAATCGAGGGGTGGGGGGGGGAGTGTAGGTTCAAAAAATGAAAATCTTGCCCATTTACCAAACTAAACCAAATTTTGTATACATAATCAGTGGACGATAGAAAAATAAAAATGCAAAAACTAATCCCCCCCCCACCCCCCTACATGATTATAAATCATTTTAGGTGCCAGGTTGTATGGTAAAGTCAAGTGGATGGCCACATCTGAACAGGTCAGCTTTTGTATTTTTTTTTCTAAAAAGTATGTAAAAAAACAAAAAATTGAATTTGAACCATTTTTGAAGAAGTCGAAATTCGATATCTTTTAAACCCGTGATCAAAAAAAATTCAGAATTTACCAGGAATATTTTTTGATGGGTACTAAAAAATGTCAAAAAATGAAGTAAATCAAAAATTAAAATTTTTCAAACTGTCCAATTTGGCGTGGAATTCCCCATTTTTATTAAGAAAATTTCTCAGACCCCAAATCTCCACATTAAAGACTGATTCGACAAAACGAATTGAAGAAAAATATGTCTGTTATAGGTACTTAATTGTGTATTTAGCCTATATATAATAATTTTAAAAATTAATAATAAATAAATAAAAATATATTACGGATTTGATATTTGTAACATAATAAAATACAGGTTACAAACAGTGGGGGGGGGGGGGGGGGGTCGCGAATTTTTTTTTCATATTAAGGAGGTCCCGTCAAGAAAAGGTTGAAAAACACTGGCTTAAATTATTCATTTCTATTTGCATAGGCAAAATAATTTTGGCAAATTGTTTTTCTTTTAAATGGCGAGGCTAATAATATTTAAGGACGTTTATTAGTATAAAAATTAAATAAATAAAAAAGTATATATAAAAAGAAAACTATTGTTATTATAGTACGTACCTTGACCCCGTCGGCGAGATATTCGACAAAATCCTCGTCTTTGGTTTTAATATATTTCTCTGTACTCTCTCGATAGGAATCTTGAATGAGCGGAGTGGCCGCCGAGGAGGGTTTCCTCGGATCCGATGACCCAGGATCATCCGGGTCTTCTGTCTCGCCAACCTCCTCTCGTTCTACGGTCCGTTCAATCTATACATTGGTATAAAAAAAAAGAAAATAATCGCATAATCGCCATTATAGTGGCTCTCATCATATCTACGGGCTAGAAAGCAATTTTTCAAAAATAAGATTCGTATGACCATGTCAAACCAACAAAGCAATTAGCTGTTAAGTATCTAGAATCAAGTATCGATTGTACTTAAAAAAGTACTATTTTCAACTGAGTAGGGGAGAGTGGTCTATTTTAGGCAGTGGTCAAGTTTCGTCACTCCCCCCCCCCCTTAACTTATTTAGTTTTGAATTTTAGACCAATAAACTAGTGTGTGAATATTAGCTATACTGTTCTCCAATATGGCTATAACTATCTCGAATGTTCAGGCATAATCTTTTTTCAATAATCTTAAAATACCAATTTTGGACCTTAAGGTAAGCTCATTTTGTGTTTTTATGATGTTTGGTGGGGGTGGGGTATATTCGGCATGGGCTTGGTGGGGTAGTTTCGGCATGCAGATTCTACCTACCGCATTCGTCAACTTTAGCAATGCCGATCATACGGCCACTAAACACAAAATCAAGAATTTACAAGGCTACTCCCGAAAAAAATAGAATTGAAGAAGCTGAAATCAAGAAAAAATTTTAAGAAAAAAATAAAACCGACTTCAAAAAATTAAATGCAACAAACAAAATACACTAAAAAGGCATAAAATAATTATTATCTTATTTAGTTATAACTAAACGACGAAATATTAACATGACTTACTTTTGAAGTCGGTACCAATCAAACTATACCTTTAAGCGAGCGTACCCGCCAAACGTACTAAGTAAGATCCGTCGAGTTCGATTCATAAAAGATATATGTTTGGCACCAACTTCAAAAAGTAATGTCATGTTAATATTTCGTCGTTTAATTGTAACTAAATAAGATAATAATTATTTTATACCTTTTAGTGTATTTTATTTGTTGCATTTAATTTTTTAAAGTCGGTTTTTATTTTTTTCTTAAAAATTATTTTTCAAGTCGGTTAAAAAAAGAATGCGTGTTGCCTGAATTCTCAGGAAACGAGGAAGAATCTCACAGTTGGCAGCCAGTGCAGAAGTGTATTGACGAATATGTAATTATCATGTATGAAGGTAAATATTTTCCAGGAGTTATTCTTAAGGCCGGTTTATGTCACAAAGTAAATGCTTTTTACAAGTGACAAAGGGTAGATGGTAAATGGAGGGACTGGGATGGCCAATCAGATGACAGGCACTGAAAGTCCATTTACCATCTAGCCTTTGTCACTTGTAAAAAGCATTTACTTTGCGACATACAACCGGCCCTTAGAGTCGCAGAAGAAGGAGCGACCTTGTCATCTATGACACCACGCGGGCGCCTCTGGAAATGGCTGAAGAAGAGGGACATAATTTTTATATGTGGGACTCTGTAATTTCCCACATTGCTAAACCGATAAAGACAAGTAAAATCAGAAGCATTTTCTCTGTTCCTGAGTTAGAATTCGTTTTTAATTAATGTCGCAATTAATTTACTATTCACACATTTTATTTGTGATTTGTTCTTTGATTTTGTATTTCGTTATACATTTAATTTGAAAATGTTGTTGTTATTTAATTTTACCTAAGTAGATTTAATTATTTCACATGTTAAAAGAACGATTAGTGAGTTTTATTAATATGACGAATGTACCCCACCCAGAATGAGATAAAAGACGAAACTATACCACCGGTGGGGTAGTTTCGGCAGTTTAAATAAAAGTTTCTAAATTGTTCTATAAAAGATTTGTATTTATTTATATACAGTGAAATACGTTTAACGCGAAAATGCTTAACATGAAAAATCGGTTAACACGAAATAATAACGCGGCCCCGACAAAATCCTAGGTATTTTTAACCGACTTCAAAAAAGAAGGAAGTTCTCTATTCGACTGAATTTTTTTTTTTGTGTCTATGTTACCTCATATCTCCTCCAATTGGGAACCGATTGTGAAACCATTTAACTTTTGGAATTTGAATCGGCTATAAACAAAAAACTAATGAGTATTTTTTCAAAATTATGAGTTTATTAGAAAGATTGGACATTTTCATTTATGAATGAAACACAAAATCATTATTCGATTTCCAAAAACAGGGCGCAAAAGATCGATTGTTACGTTGGCTGTGTGGCAAGTGGCCCCGTCTTGTTGAAACCAAATGTCACTCATGTCATCCTTTTCAATTTTTGGAAACAAAAATGATGTTTTTCATTCTTAAATGAAAATGTCCAAACTCATAATTTTGAAAAAATATACATTAGTTTTTTTTATAGCCAATTCAAAATCGAAACGTTAGATGGCCCACCCTATAGCATCGGTTGGAAGTATCCACAGAGCTGGAAAATGAAATAGAGAAACAAACTCTTATGCCAGGAGACCGGGATCTGGTCGAGAGAGATGACCGATTCATACTATTGGAGGTATTGAGGGATCGGCATTGTACAGCAACACGAATTCAACAGAACTCGAGAAGTCAACCTAAGGGTTTGGACTAGCAGAAGACGAGTCCGGGAATTAGGGTTGATATCAAGGAGACCAGCGACAGGTCCTCTTTTGACACCCAATCACAGAATCAATCTCTGTTTCAGTTTTTTGCACCACAGTGTATAATATATAAAGGTGTTAATTTGTCAGTGAGTCGTGTAGCTTGCATCCCATTGAGTGTGTGTTTACCTGAGTGACGACCTTCCCGTCAGGTGTGGCTTCTTTCGTTTCGCGAGTTCGTTCAGTGTCGACCACCTTGTGACATTGGTTGGATTGGCGGACTACCTTCGGCCCCACAGGGGCAAGGGCCAACTCCCGGCTTACCGGCAAGTCGAGACGACCCGAGCCCTGAACCACCGACGAGATATACTCCTGAAAAATAAAAATAAACAATTAGTAAACTAATAATAATTACCAAAAAAAGAAGAATCTTCAGCCAACACTGCCTAAATTGAACATTTCAATAAGAAAATCACATCAGAGTGCACAATTAAAACTGTTAAATCGTATATAGTTATATTGTGAGATTTGTTGTTGTAATCAATAAGTAGTTAAAATTTGAATTTTTATTTAAATCACACATAATTAATTATAATTATTTATTGAACACGAACAAATAATACAATATAACTACGACGTTTCGATTGAATTATTCTGTGATTGTTCTCAAGTTAACCTATAATCGGAGTGGGTGCTCATACTTGAGAATAAGTCGATCGAAACGTCGTAGTTATATTGTATTATTTGTTCGTGTTTAATAAATAATTATAATTAAATAAATATGTGTGATTTAAATAAAAATTCAAATTTTAATCAAATTAATCACAAAAATAAAAGCTTCAACAGCTTCATTACTAATAAGTAGTTATAATTAATTAAATAAGATATACAAAAAGAATTAATTAACCTTCAATTAAAAATATAAAAATTAATCATTTAAAAAATAAAATAATAAAAAATTATAACTATTGATTGATCACAAAATTTAATACAAAATAATTACGAAGTTTAGATGACTAATTCAGGACTCGTTTTTTTTATTAATTCAGGATTCATTCAAGTGTGAATAGCAGAAAATACAAGGGATATACATGTCTCCAGTGACGTTTATAATTTGAACCCTTAAAGATGTTTTGCGCACGGCAGAGTGAGAATTAAATCCATTGAAGAAACGGGGGGGGACTAAGCAGCTACAGGTGGACAAGTTGGAGAAAAGAAGGAAATATTTAACCTCAAAACTATTAAAAGGTTTTAAAAATCTTATAAATTTGATTGTTTTAAGCCTCTCAGACCATTATTTAGGGATATAGAGACGTTTAAAGATTTTAAATAGAAAAAAAAATTATAGGATTCTATCAAAAAAGAAAATGGAGGAAAATGTAAAAAATTTTCAAGACTCGGTACGCTCGCCAAATAGAGCCGCAGCCACTAATTTATTTTTTATATTTTTGTCTGAATTTTTGTGAAATTCAATTGAATATTCTCTATCTCTCTATAAAGAGTATTGATTTGGTCGAAGTCAAAAGGCCATTCCTAGAATAATAAAAATTACCTGGCCACCGAGCGATGCTCTGTAACTTTTTGCTTCAGTTAAAAGCTATATATTAATCCCCGAACCCCCCTCCCCTCGCCCCCCGGACCCCTACCACTTCACCCAAACTCTTGCAGCCACCCCCCACATCCACCCCCCACATCCACCCCCACCTAGACTTCCACCCCACCCCAAATCCGCCCCCACCCCCGAAACCACTTCCCCCTCCGTACCCCTCCACCATCGCACCCCCTCACTTTTGGCATTTCAGTCTTATAGTGCCCACAGGTTATGTGTATATATGTATACATGTATAGGTATATAAATAAATACTTGAAGGAGACAATAAAAGAGTGTGTCTTCTGCTGGAATTATAAATTTTATTTATTTATAACGAGACTATAGTTTCGAGGGCTTTGCCTCAACCTTAACACATGAAAAATGTAATACTTTCATTCATAAATTAATTCCTGTGAATACATTGTAATAGACTGATGAAGAGGGCAAAGCCCTCGAAACTATAGTCTCGTTATAAATAAATAAAATTTATAATTCCAGCAGAAGACACACTCTTTTATTGTCTCCTTCAATATATAAAAATTCTGCTACTCTCGGCAAAAACTTTCAATTTAAATAAATACTGTATAATAATTTTTTTTAATTAAATAACAATTTTTGAGTTCATCAATTAAATTGCCAAATTCTAATACCGAATAATACGGGATTTAAAATTCGATTTTTAATCAATTAAATTATTAAACCAATTATTTTACATGAATTTATGCATACATTGTTTTTGAGCTTCGATTCCGGAGATTACTTTTCCACCATAGACTGTCCTTGGTCATCTTTTAGTCCTTGTTTTTAATAAGAGGAAAAAAACTAATTAAAGAAAAAACCTCTTCTTTTTTTTAAATTTTATTAAACCAATTATTTTACATTAATTAATGTATACCTTGTATTTTAGCTTCGATTCCGGAGATTGCTTCTCCACCATCGAGTGTCCTTATTCATATTTAGTCCTTGTTTTTAATAAGAGGAAAAATCTAATTAGATAAAAAAAACCTCTTTTCCGATAATTATTTCAATTCCATTATTCCCCAATCAAGTCGATTGGATCTCTCCTCTTTTTTCTCATCAATTAAATTTTCTAACTTTTAATATATATAATAATATTTGTAATGATCTATTAGTGGAATTTAAAATTAAAAAACCAATTAAAAATTAAAAGGAAATTGAATAAAAATGTAAATATACATTTTTATCGATACAACCACCTGTGAATAATTATTTCAATTAACAAAAAACCCATCAAAAACAACTTAGCCGAAGATGAGACCGTGACAGATCGAATGTTCAACGCAAAACCCTCCTAACCCGTGAATCCAAATCGTTAGAGCCATTTTCGAGAACCCGATTGGATATATGTATATATATACAAGATTTGCTCGTTTAATATAATAAGATATGATAAGATTAAGAAATTAATCTGTAATAGTCTGAACAGGTCTCGACTTGAATTTGGTCCAAGTGCATAATTCAAAAGGTCATTCCTAGAATAATAAAAATTAAGAAATTAATCTCGTTTTCGATTATAATTAACCATTTCAATTTGGAAGCGTCGCCTCCGAAGGCGGGCTTCACAGCTGGTATAACAAAATATATTTCTTTTAATCTTACAATTATTAATAGAATTATAATCCTGACTAGGTTAAGCATTCAAATGAAAGAGAGAAAGTTTGCGTCCATCATACACAGAGATTCTTTCATTTATTGTTATTAGAATATTGTTGTTAATTTAGTATTTGATATTGTATAGGATTTGTTGTCGTTGTTTTTTATTTTTGTTTATTATTACCAAATACAAAGCTGATCATTTCATTGTACTGTAAATTGAATATAAATGTCATTTCAAATGCAATGACTATGCACTATGCATACACATTCAAATTATTATTATTATTTTACTTTCATCATTATTAGATAAGATAAGCAAATTTCACTTTTTATTTCAATCTTGAAGAAAATTCACATAGCAAGTCTGTCTCCCGGGCGTGCCTAGTACATATTGAATTCACTCAAAAATGTTCATTTTTTTATGTTTTTATTTATTTATTTATTTTGCTCATTTTATAGAAAAATGTCTAGAACGGGAAGAAAAATAATTATTTTTCTGTCTGTATATCTGGATTCAGATACCAACGGTAAGTAGTAGAAAGTTCGTTTTTGTGCTAAAATGTTTCGATTTCTAATGTGGGGATTGTCATAAGATTTTGAGCTTTCTGGCTTCAGATCTTATATTGAAAAAAATGCAAAATTATTCAAAAAATATGAACACTCGAACAGATGATAAATATACTTTTTTAAACATTAGTTTTTAATTTAATTGAAAAGTTTTTGTTTTGCCGAGAGTAGCAGAGTTGTTGATTCACAAAGAGAAACAAAGAGGTTGTCCTCTGCTTGATGCAAATAAACATACACACATATATATATCGAGATGATATATCTGATATATATATATATATCATTTATTTGTTTGAGACTATAGTTTCGAAGACTTGGTCTTCATCATCAGTCTTTCTTCAATTATAAATGTTTTTCATGGAGTCAATATCATATGGATATTGAAAACTTGGTGTTCCTTCGTCACTGCTGGCTAGGAACTAATAAAGACATCCCATCCGGTTCACATTCAAATATAACAATATGTTTCCCTTTCTCCTTTCTCCTTAGAAAGGCTGACAAAAGAAGGGTTTTTCTTTTTTCTTTTATCTTTTGTTAGCAAACATCTTAAGCAGATTACTATTGGATAAATCTATTTGATTGTTCAAACAGAGTTTTGAATTTCTATTGAATGATTTCAAAATTTCTAAAGATTCGATTGCGCTAATTAATTTTGGGTTCTTTTCTCCTTTTATTAATCTAATACCTTCTGGGAAGGAGTGATTGTTTGAATTTAGATGTTCTGCAAAAGAATTTTCGCACTTTTTATTTTTAAAATCTCTTATATGTTCATTTAATCGAATTTTCAGATTTCTCTCGGTCTTCCCTACATAGATTGCTTCGCAATATTTGCATTTCAAACTATAAACCCCTTCTTTTTCTATATTTGGTAATTTGTCTTTTTTATTTGAACCTATATCTTTTCCTAGAGTAATTGGAGTTTTGAATACTGTATTGAACCCTAATTTTTTCATTTTTTGTTTTAATTTTTCCGAAATTTGTCCATAATATGGGAGAGCTATTCTAGGATTTTCTTTTTCTTTTTCATTCTTTTGTGAATATATTGATTCCAGTGTTAATTTTTCAATTTTTTTTATTTAACATTTGGTCTATAAGGCTTGCTTCGTACCCATTATTTACCGCGATTTCTTTAATTGTCTCTAATTCTTGTGAGTATGCTTTTTCTGATAGAGGTATATTTATTAGTCTATGTATCATTGAATGGATTCTATTAGTTTTAATTTTTTTATTCACGAAAGTGTACAGTGAATTTATTTAAATATTTTCTGGCTGTTATTTACAGATATCTTATCTTATTATATTAAACGAGAAATTCTTGTATATATATTTAGAATCGGTTTTTCGAAAAGGGCTCTAACGATTTGGATGAAATTCACGGGTTAGGTGTTATTTGTGTTGGCAATTCGATCTGTCACGGTCTCATCTTCGGCTAAGTTGTTTTTGATGGGGTTTTTGTTAATTAAAATAATTATTCACAGGTGATTGTCTCGATAAAAATGATATATTTACATTTTTATTCAATTTCCTTTTAATAATTAATTAGTTTTTTAATTTTAAATCCCACAAAAAGATCATTACAAATACAAATATATATTAAAAGTTAGGCAATTTAATTTTTTTTTTTTTTTTTTTTTTTTTGGCTTTTCGGCCCTTTTAGCCATAAGCCTAATTACGATACTAGATATATTTTTAAAATTTGTCTCTACCCCCGGGGGTCAGATTTTGGCTGGCTGCCTCGAGTCGGATTCGAACCCGGGTCTCCTGGTTAGCTCGCTGTCACGCTACCGACTAGCCTATCGACCCCCCAGGCAATTTAATTGATAATGAATCAAGTATTAAATCGCAGAAACTCGATAAATTGTTATTTAATTAAAAAAATAATTATACGGTATTTATTTATATACCTATACACACAACATAATCTGTGGGCCACTAGAAGGCTAGAAATACAAAAATTGGGGGCGTGGAATTAAAAATAATATTAATATATAGCTTTTAACTGAAGCAAAAAGTTATTATTATTATATCATTAGTTATTATTAAGAAATTATTTGTTATTTTTGAAAAAGGAAAAATGATATTGATCTCATGATGGACTGGAACCAGTCAGTGGCTTTCTACTTTAGTTGAGGAATGCCTGTACCAGATACACCATTCTTAATTAAATTAATTATTCACAGTTGTGAGTGCCAATAAAAATGTAAAGAGTATAATTAATTTTTTTTTCAATTTCCTATTATTAATTAATTGGTTTTGTTAATTTCAATAGTACATTACAAATATTATTATACGAGCTTTTCGTGCGTGCCTTCGGCACGCCCTCGAAGCTCGGCCCTCCGGACTAGTGCCCTGGCGGGCAGCGTCTCGATCCAAAAATTTTATTCCTCTTAAAAAACCACACTCCAAATGTATACCCGTAAAGTACCGAAAATACATCGTCTCTTAAAAGTTTCGCCTCTTTAATTTTTGAGTGGCGGGGGGGGGGGGAAATAATTATGAATATATTTAAATTTAAATTTCATTTTTCCTTTTCAAAACAAGAATAATGAAATGATTTATGAACTGCAAAAAATTCGCAGGCTGAATCATGGAAATTATTCAAATTTTCGCGGTTCAATTAATTTAATTAATTACAAAAAATATATTTAATGTTTCTTAATTTAAAATGAATTGGAGTCTTTCATTTCAAAATTACAATTATATTTCAAATTTGCCTGGTGAATGAAAATCGATTGGAGCCATCAGTTTAAAATCCGAGCTGACAATTATATTTCAAATTTGCCTCGTTAATTAATATATATTTAATGTTTCTTCATTTAAAATCTATTGGTGTTTTTTCATTTTCATTCGAGTTCAAATGAATTCAATATTATCTCGACACAGTCTAAATCAAAAATATATAGTTTTAGTAACAGAAATCAACATATAATTATTAATGTTTCAATGGTGTAATGGCTAGAGCTAATGCCCTTAGTTCAAGTGTTCGTCGGTTCGATTCTAGGCAAGACGGTAATTTTTTTAGAGAAATTTCTCTAAGCGTTGTTACAAATTAATCTAGACAAATATATATAGTATTAGGAAATGTATTTAATTATCGGTATTTTCTATTGAAGAAGGAATGGTAGATTTTAAAGCTGAATTGATGAAAAGCCAGGCAAGGATAATGAAAATCACAAATTCCAAATAAGAGAATTTATTCATCCTCTTAAAAAATCGAACGATTCGAAGGATTGTTCTTACCTACTTGTTCAGGATTTAAAAGGTTCAATGAAGGATCCTCCGTTTATATTCATATTATTACTTTACCCATACAGGGTATTAATTCGTGGATGAAAAAAGTGTTTTTTTGCTTCTTTTTTTCGAAATATCTCAAAAACGGCTGAAACAATTTTGATTGGCGAAACCATGGTATTTCGGTTTACAAAAAAGCTCTAATAAGTGAACATCGAAAAAATTATATTTTTCGAGATAATAACGGTTTTGTCAAAATGTCTGTTAGTCTGTTAGTCTGTGCGTTACCAAATTTTGTGGACGAGCTAGCTCAAAAACTAGTTGGAATATCAAAACCAAATTTCACACGTAGTTTTGATGCATTGAGATTAAGAGCTGATTAGATTTTGGTGCATATCGACCCAAAATTAAGGAGGGGGGGGGGGGGTTAAAATTTAAAATTATAGGATTTTCAAACTAAAAAAAAAAACAAGAAAAATGAAATAATATACTATAAAATGAACCTATATTAACGAAAATATTTTTTTTTCTGGCTCCAAAATGGGGACTGGGGGGGGGGTTAAAAATCAAAATCTAGGCCATTTGAGCAAACTCAACCAAATTTTGTATACATAATCAGTAGGCCCCTAGAACACTAAAAATGCAAAATCAAACCGCCCAAAATGGGGGAGGGGGTCAAAAAATTAAAATCCAGGCCCTCGGACTAAAATCAATCAAATTTTGTATACATCATTGGGCTACCAGAAGACTAAAAATGCAAAAACTAATCGCCCAAAATGGGTGGGGGGGGGGGGCAAAAATTAAATTAAAATCTAGGCCCTTTTACCAAACTCAACCAGAAGTGAATGGTAAAGTGGATGGCCACATCACAACGTGTCAATTTAATTTTAATTAAATTTCAAAACTTTGTGCAACAGCCATGCCTTGAAGATGGTCGGATGAGTCAAAACGTTGAAATTTTTTTTTTATTCTGACTTTATATATATAAATCGATTTTTTTTATCTGAATTTAAAATTAAAAATATTATGAATATATAACTTTTAACTAACGCAAAAAATTACCAACCTATTATTAAAATTAAATTTGAAAAAGTGCAATCCAATATAGAATTGAAAATAATATCGCAATTAATAAAGTAAAGGGAGTGTAGTTTCACAGTGAATGAAATAAAACTCAAATAGGTTTATACAAACTCAATATATTTCGGATTATTAGTCCATCATCAGGAGTTTAATATATTGAGTTTGTATAAACCTCTTTGAGTTTTATTTCATTCACTGTGAAACTACACCCTTTACTTCATTAATTAATATTATGTTTCACCTAAAACCTACACCACTTTCCCTAAGTAAAATCAATAATATCGCAGTTGAATTGGTTATTTTTAAAAATATTTCCTAAATATGTTGTTTTACTATATTGCCTTCTTCTCATATTTATTGTAGTAATAAAATATATGTATAGATAGCCAAATGAATTGCGTATCTATCACCGAGGTTATTAGACTCAGACAAAGATATTTAGATAGCTCATCATCATTAGAAGAAGAAGATTCTGCTGCTGGTGGATGAGCATCTTCTTTTATTTTTGTCTCTTCAAGGTCATCCAAATGGATTTTTCTTCTTCTCACGCAATAAATCATAGACAATTTTAAAACCCATATCATCATTCTTTTTAGACTCTAAACTTAAAGATAAACTGAAGAGAAGCTTTCGCTAACAAGGCCGATGCTTGTCTAATCGCCATCTCTTGTTTATTCATTTAATTAAGATGCACTGGTGAAAATTTTAAAGTAAAATTTCAAAATCTCAATATTTTTAACCGACTTCAAAAAAGGAGGAGGTTCTCTATTCGACTGATTTTTTTTTTTTTTTTTTTGTGCCTATGTTACCTCATATCTCTGCCAATTGTCAACCGATTTTGAAATTTTTTTTGCATTGGGTCCAGTCTAGCTTCCGATTGGTCCCATTTTTTTTCGTTTTTTTTTCATAGGTATTAGACCTTTTTTATTAGGTATGTTTAGACCTAACCTCTTTGTTTATGAACCGATTTCGATGGTTCTTTTTTTATCCGAAAGGGGTGTCTTAGGGATGGTGTCATATTAATTTGGTGAAGTTCTGATGATATGATCAATATTAATAACATCACTAAAAAGATAAAAAAATAAAAAAAATTTTATAAAAAAATAAAAACCGACTTCAAAAAATTAAATGCAACAAATAAAATACACTAAAAGGTATAAAATAATTATTATCTTATTTAGTTACAACTAAACGACGAAATATTAACATGAAATTACTTTTTGAAGTCGGTACCAAACAAACTATACCTATAAGCGAGCGTACCCGCCAAACGTACTAAGTAAGATCCGTCGAGTGCGATTCATAAAAGGTATATGTTTGGCACCGACTTCAAAAAGTAATTTCGTGTTAATATTTCGTCGTTTAGTTGTAACTAAATAAGATAATAATTATTTTATACCTTTTAGTGTATTTTATTTGTTGCATTTAATTTTTGAAGTCGGTTTTTATTTTTTTCTTAAAAATTTTTGTAATTAAACATTTGAAGCTTTTAATTGATATAAAATTAATTGTTTTGTTGTTTTAATTAAAAATTATTTTTTGTTAATTCTTTAAATTAGAATTAATTATTTAATTATTTTAATTAGAGTTTTTTTTTATTCTAGACAACTATCAGTCACTATTCAAAATTACGTATAGATGACGTCGGTTTAGTGCAAAATTATATTGTTATTTTTTATTTTTTTTTATTTTTTTGAATTAACAAATTTTTTAAATTATACTTTTAGTGTTTCGTTTAACATAAACCGAAAAGCTAATATATAATTTTTAGAAAAAAACCGACTTCAAAAAAATTAAATGCAACAAATAAAATAATAAGAACTCAAAAATCAAATAAAATGCACTAAAAGGTATAAAATAATTATCTAATTTAGTTACAACTAAACGATGAAATTGTTACATGAAATCACTTTTTGAAGTCGGTGCCAAACATTTACATTTTATAAATCTTACTTAGTACGTTTGGCGGGTAATGAAGACATTATCGCATAAGTTCGCTTATATAGTTTGTTTGGCACCGACTTCAAAAATGATTTAATATAACAATTTCATCGTTTAGTTGTAACTAAATAAGATAATTATTTTATACCTTTTAGTGCATTTTATTTGAATTTTGAGTTCTTATTATTTTATTTATTGCATTTAATTTTTTTGAACTCGGTTATTTTTTCTAAAAATATTTTTATTTATCCCTTTTTAGTGATTTTAAGAATAGTCACTTAAGATAATACCTTGCTTGCTTGCATGCATCTCGCAAGAAGGAATCAGAAATTGATAATAAAATTCAATTCATAAATAGAGAAAATATCTCAAAACGTTAGCGGGTTTTAAATTAACATTTTAAGATTTTTTTTATAAAAGATTTTATTTATTATAATTTCGATCATTTGCATATGAGAATTGGAGATTCCCGTTATTTTGTCATTGATCATATCATCAGAACTTGACCAAATTAATATGGGACCACCCCTAAGGCACCTCCTTTCAAAAAAAAAGAATCATCGTAATCGGTCCATAAACAAATAAGTTATCTGTGAACTTACATAACAAAAAAGGTCCAATATCAATTAAATTTATACGGGGCCAATTGGACTGAACCCAATGCAAAAAAAAATCATCGAAATCGGTCCACATGGTAAGGAGAAATCGACGAACAAACACAAAAAAACAGACATTCCGTTGAATTGATAACTCCTCCTTTTTTTGAAACCGGTTAAAAAGGAAAATTTTTAAATTAGCTTGTAAATGTAGCAATAGAATTGAATTGAATAAATGGCGTGTAACAAAAACCCTATTTATTTAAAAAAATAAAAAAGTGTTTTTAGCAAAAATTATATTTTATGTCCACAGCCGAAGAAGAAAAATTGCAAGAATAATTTCAGTATTTTTGTGTGCTGAGAAATTCGTGTATGTCTGTGTGTTTTAAGATTTCGATGATTCTTTTTTTTTGAAAGGAGGTGCCTTAGGGGTGGTCCCATATTAATTTGGTCAAGTTCTGATGATATGATCAATGACAAAATAACGGGAATCTCCAATTCTCATATGCAAATAATCGAAATTATAATAAATAAAATCTTTTATAAAAAAAAATCTTAAAATGTTAATTTAAAACCCGCTAACGTTTTGAGATACTTTCTCTATTTATTAATTGAATTCTATTATCAATTTCTGATTCCTTCTTACGAGATGCATGCAAGCAAGCAAGGTATTATCTTAAGTGACTATTCTTAAAATCACCAAAAAGGGAAAAATAAAAATATTTTTAGAAAAAATAACCGAGTTCAAAAAAATTAAATGCAACAACTAAAATAATAAGAACTCAAAATTCAAATAAATTATGCGATAATGTCTTCATTACCCGCCAAACGTACTAAGTAAGATTTATAAAATGTAAATGTTTGGCACCGACTTCAAAAAGTGATTTCATGTAACAATTTCATCGTTTAGTTGTAACTAAATTAGATAATTATTTTATACCTTTTAGTGCATTTTATTTGATTTTTGAGTTCTTATTATTTTATTTGTTGCATTTAATTTTTTTGAAGTCGGTTTTTTTCTAAAAATTATATATTAGCTTTTCGGTCATCTATACGTAATTTTGAATAGTGACTGATAGTTGTCTAGAATAAAAAAAAATTATAATAGGGAAAAAAACTTAAACAAATTAATAAGTGTTTTAAGGACGTTCCCTAATATAGGTGAGATGCAGTTCGCTCTTTCCCCTACTCTCACATGCGCAGAAAGTCAAAAATACTTTCACTGCGTCGTTTCTTGGATCTGCCAACATTGCATTCTTACCGACGCTAA
This sequence comes from Forficula auricularia, assembly GCA_024734495.1. Taxonomy (NCBI): domain Eukaryota; kingdom Metazoa; phylum Arthropoda; class Insecta; order Dermaptera; family Forficulidae; genus Forficula; species Forficula auricularia. The sequence continues at coordinate 15,057,437 of JALMQS010000030.1, read as the reverse complement.
AAGACAAAGAATAAAAAAAATACTTCATGAAACAGCTCAATGCGAAATTCCAGATAAGAACACTATAGTTAGGTGGAGAGAATTAGCTAAAAATCTCAAATGTACCAGCTTCAGAAGTTTTTTAGATATTGAAAAATTGACTGATTATTGTGCGACGTTGCCTAGTCGCCATCTCTCACTTGCCATGCCATGAGAGAAAAAATGAAAACCATCAAAAGTACCTAACTTTTAACATTTTTCATACAAAATGAATACTACTTGATACAATTATTTTAACAGAAAAATATTTGTTATATCATCAGTTAATGATTCTAAGTTTATCAAAATAATTTCAAGAAAATTACGATTGTTATTTAATGAAACAGTCGCTTTGACATCAATGCAAATTCAATTGGTCAATATTTATAAATTTAGTGCCGCAAGGACTATTGAAAAAATTTCTACTTATTTATTTATTAATATATTTATTAATATATACACGGGCAGAAAGCCCAATTTTAATCAATTTATACAATAGAGTAGTGAGAAAGAAAATGTTTAACAATAATTTTAAATATTAACACAAAACAAATACAAGAAAAAAAACAACTATAGAATATAGATACAGATACAGATACCAATATAATCACAAATATGAATGCAAATCTAGATATGAATGCAGATACAAATACAAATATAATTACAGAATTAGACATGAATACAAAATATAAGCATATATAAATATAAGTACAAGTACATACAACAAAAACACAAACATAAATACAAACATTTATGCGCCAAGCTTTCGGAAAAAATGATTTTTAATCTCATTTCTGGATGAATTGAATATATCGAGAGTCATATTCTGATTTCCTGTTCTTAATATGCGACTCATACCCGAGTACATCAGGTATGAAAATCTATGGGTAGGAATCGACAGTATTTCTGGATTCCTAGTTCTATGGCTGCTAACATTGAAGGTGACTAATTCCAAGAGTCGAGAGTCGTCCACTTTGCCATTGATGAGATTACAGAGAAAAAGAAAATCTGCCTGTTCTCTCCTCATTTCAAGCGGCAAGATATGTAGTGTTATATACAGGTCGTCATACGATATTTCCGCGATTGGGACATGAAGCTTAAAGGCAATATATCTCAGAAATTTTCTCTGCACCCGTTCAAGTCTCTGAATATAAGTTTTATAATAGGGTGACCAAATCGGACTAGCGTATTCCAAGCGGCTTCTAACAATAGAACAGAATAGATTTTTCAGCGCAAATATGTTTCTAAAGTGATTCGTGTTACGGGTAATAAAGCCAAGTAGCTTCATCGCACTATTTGTTATCTCCGTTATATGTTCTTCAAAACCAAGCGAACTGTTAAACGTTAAACTTATAAAGAAGACTTATAAATATGTTTATTCAAAGTTTTAAAAGGATTGCAAGAAAATCGATTTATTAGGGAACATTGTTAAAAAATGCATTCTGAATGATGTTTTAATATATATTTACTATGGAGGGGTCTACCCTTTAGCCGGTTGCTTACCCCCTTCCGCCTCCATTTCTAAAATTTGCAAAGACCGAAACGATGCTTGGAAAAGTGAAAAAGAATTTCCTTCTAAGGGCCAGTTTCATAAAAAAAAAAATAATCCTCGGCTTACTCAACTCTAGGTTGAGAGTTACCCTGGAGTTACAAACAATATGAATTTCATAAAACAAAATTGTGTCGAGTTAGCTCACCCTGAGTCAAGGGTAGGAAAATAGGTTGGCAACGGCCAAATTTCCTAGATTTTAGTTATTTTTAGAAAAAAAAACAATTATGTTTAATTTTTTTTTTTTTTTGTATTCATTACATTCAAATGAATGAATGTCTTGTATTCTTTTATTATTTAAAAACAATCAAAATTTTTTTTTCTATTTAATTATATAAAAATAAATTGGCAAAAAAGTAAATATAAAGATACAACAAAACTGAGACAAATCATGTAATTTTAAAAATTTGAAATGTATTGAATAAGTGAATATTAAGGGGGGTTGGTAGGCTAGGCGGTAGCGTGACAGCGAGCTAACCAGGGGACCCGGGTTCGAATCCGACTCGAGGCAGCCAGCTAAAATCTGACCCCCGGGGGTAGAGACAAATTTTAAAAATATAGCTAGTATCGTAATTGGGCTTATGGCTAGAAAGGCCGAAAAGCCAAAAAAAAAAAAAGTGAATATTAAATTTTAGGACCAATTTTCAATTAAGCGTAAAAGAACTCCCAATTTCACAATAGAAGAGGAGAAACATCTTGTTTTTCTCGTTAATAAATATAAAGATGTGTTGGAATCTTAGCGTTCAGATTCTGATGCTAATTTGATGAAAAAATAAAGTAAAAATATGGGATGATTTGGCATCAGAATTTAATGCTGACTCCAATCGTTTCCGATCTAATTTTATTCTACGAAATAAATATAAAAATTTAGCTATTTTATTAGAAATATCTGCTTTCTTCGATTTTAGTTTGAAATTTTTTTAATTTAATTTATTAGATATTTACTTTTAAAAAATATACCTATATAATGAATTCTTTTGTTTTATTCTAGTTCCGTGTTAACATAAATTAAAATTCTATATACATGTATATAGGTATATTTGACTATATTTAATATTATATAAAAAAATAATAATATAACGATTTGTTTTGAATTCTTTTGATTTGAAACTCTAACCTATAAAATGTTTTTCTAGTGTAAATAAACATAGGGTTATCCCCAGGATAAAGGTTAACCCATCAATTTCGGAGAGTTAAATATAGGGGGTTAAGGTTGAGATCACCCTATGTTTTTTTTTATGAAACACATTTCGAGAGGTAACCCCAGGATGTTCCCTAGCATAGGGTCATCCTATTTTTATGAAACTGGCCCTAAATTAATAATTAATATTAATTGTTTTATTTTTAATTAATTAATTTTCCTATAAATAGACAACTATCAATAGATAGCGATATTCAAAATTTCTACCTGTTTTATCGATTTTAATTAGAACTTTGGACAATTTAATTAATCTCTCCCTATACTTAAATAATAATTATCTTTCTTTGGAATCTGTTTATCTTTACTTAGTACTAGAGTACTTTTTATTTTTTTACATAGCTTACTGAGAAATTTAAATTTTATTGATCCCCCTGCACATTCTTTCTCTCATCTACCCTATCTATGTTTTTCTATCTCCCTATCTATGTCTCACATTGCAAGTTTGTAATTCCAACAATGTGTGCTGCAAGAACCATTATTATGTAAATGGTTTTATAAGTTGAATGACCTGAAAAAGGAGAGGAAGATAAAATAAAAAAAAAACTGAAACTGAAGTGAATGAGCGCCATGAAGTGAAAAAATAAACGAAGATCGATTATCGATTGAAGATATTCAGACACACACACGCACAGGAGAAGATTTATTCTTTTTGACATATAACGATGTATAGGTAACCCTCATTTTAAACAAATCAAAGAATTTAGGAAAAGATGTTTAGAGAATATTTTATCAAACATATTCGAAAAAATAAATTAAAGTTCCCTGGTACGTTTCGTACTTTACTTGTACTACAAGTATGCCAATAATGCTTTTATTTTTTATACTTACCACATTTAGTCCAGTCAAATTGTGTTTTTATCAATAAAGTTTTGGGGTAGTTCTGATTTTTTGGGGCGCTGAATCCAAATCTGAGGTCTCCCACGAACATTTCATGACGCAACATTGTAGAAAATGCAAAAAAAAGGTGAACATTTTCATTTTTTGACGGGTTTTCGCTTATAACTCGAAAATTATCAACTTTTCGTAAATAACCGTCCTATTTTCCTACAAATTTTATGATTTAGGTTTTTTTCTCCGACCAACCGTTCGAGCTCAAGCGCAAAATCGAAATTTTTGACCTCGGCAGCCCCCCCCCCCCCCCCAGATCACCCCAAAACACGCACTTGTTTTGATAATTTTTCATTTTTACCATTAAGAAGCACGTTTTCGACAAAGACCACTCTAAACATTTTTAAAATAGATTAAATTTATTAAATTAATCTTAAGAAATTCAAAGAGAAATTCAAAGATGTTTTTATAAAGCGAAATTTAGAGAATACTTAGCGAGACTACCTGATAATTTTCTATATTTGTATAAATATACTAGAAAAACAAATTTACTTATAATTTGTTAAAAATTCCATTGAGTGGATTTGCTCGCGAGTTTACTCCGCGGAATTCTAAATTAATTTAGATTAAATTTTCTACAATTTAAACAAAGTTTCATCTTAATTGGATAAATAGTAATTTGTGCCCTAATGAGTTTGAAGTTTTAAATACTTGCAATTTTTTGCAAAAAATGGAAATTTTTCCTTCATAAAATGAAAACCACTCATCCTAGAAACCTGATTCCTATCTCATTCTCTAGGATATTTTGTTTCCTTGAACGTTTACTTGTATCATTCTTTTGTTAAAACTCTTGGATTTATAGATATCCAGCATTTTCCATGACAGGATATGATCCGAATTCTCAGAAGTGTCATGGAAAATGCTTGATATCTATAAATCTAATACTTTTAACAATAAAGTGGTACAAATAAACGTTCAAGTAAATAAATTTTCCTAGAGAATGAAATAGGATTCAAGTTTCTATGATGAGTGGTTTTCATTTTATGAAGGAAAAAATTGTTGTTTTTTAACCGACTTCAAAAAAGGAGGAGGTTCTCTATTCGATTGAATTTTTTTTTTTTTGTGCCTATGTTACCTCATATCTCCGCCAATTCTCAACCGATTTTGAAAATTTTTTTTGCATTGGGTCCAGCCTAGCTTCCGATTGGTCCCATTTTTTTTCGTATTTTTTTCATAGGTATTAGACCTTTTTTATTAGGTTTGTTTAGACCTAACTTCTTTGTTTATGAACCGATTTCGATGGTTCTTTTTTTATCCGAAAGGGGGTGTCTTAGGGATGGTGTCATATTAATTTGGTCAAGTTCTGATGATATGATCACTATTAATAACATCACTAAAAAGAGAAAAATAAAAATAATTTTTAAGAAAAAATAAAAACCGACTTCAAAAAATTAAATGCAACAAATAAAATACACTAAAAGGTATAAAATAATTATTATCTTATTCAGTTACAACTAAACGACGAAATATTAACATGAAATTACTTTTTGAAGTTGGTGCCAAACATATACCTTTTATGAATCGCACTCGACGGATCTTACTTAGTACGTTTGGAGGATATGCTCGCTTATAGGTATAGTTAGTTTGGCACCGACTTCAAAAAGTAATTTCATGTTAATATTTCGTCGTTTAGTTGTAACTAAATGAGATAATAATTATTTTATACCTTTTAGTGTATTTTATTTGTTGCATTTAATTTTTTGAAGTCGGTTTTTATTTTTTTCTTAATTTTGCAAAAAATTGCAGTTTTTCAAAACTTCAACCTCATTGCGGCACGGATTACCATTTATCCAAATAAGATAAAACATTGCTTGAATTGTAGCAAATTTAATCTAGTTTAAAAATGTATAGACTAGTCTTTGTCGAAAACGTGCTCCTTCATGGTCCAAAAGGGAAAGTATCGAAAAAAGTGCGAGTTTTTGGGTGATCGGGGGGTGGGGGGTGGGGGGGGGGGGCTGCCGGGGTCCAAAACTTGAGCCTGAACAGTTGGTTGGAAAAAGACCTAAATAATGAAATTTGTAGGAAATTTTATGAATTTTCATTTTGAATAGTAAGGTTATTTTTGTTTTCGAGTTATAAGCAAAAAACTGCCAATTAATGAAAATCTTCACCTTTTTTGCATTTTCTACAATGTTACTTCACGAAATTTTGATGGAGGACCTCAGATTTAGTTTCAGCTCCCCAAAAAACATATATATGCAAAAAATCAGAACTACCCCAAAACTTTACCCATATTTGAGCACAATTTGACTGGACTAATTAAGAATACCTAATTTATATATAAATAGCAAAAAAAAAAAAAATTCAAGACTCGGTAGGCTGTTTGCAGTTTCGGTGAATTAATAATTTTAAATGATAAATATCTAAATCTGACAAATTCATTTCGATTTAATATTTTCGTAGCTAGAGTCAAAAGGCCGTTTCTAGAATAATTGAGATTAAGAAATTCTTCTCTGCTATTCTGAAACAGATCTTGACTTGTATTTAGTTCTAAAAGAAGAGAGATCATTCTATCCGAGCCCTTTTTACTCATTATATTCGATTAGATTCTAATGATAGATTCTCATCTGCTCACCCGCATATTTATTAATTAACATAAACTGCAACGGATCGTTGCTAAACTTTATCCAAATTCATTTGAAATATTAATATGTTCTTGAGTAAAGTACATTAAAATATAATTTTACTAAAAACTTTATTTAACCTTTTTTGTGGTCCCCAAGGTACTTAATTAGGATATTAAATTTCATCAAAATTGGTTAAGTCATTTTCAAGATATTTAGAAAAAACTAAAAAAGTACTGAAATAAAGTACTAATGTTTGTGGACCGATATGTACCAAAAACTAATCAGCGCTTCATTTTGTTAAACTAAATTTCATTTCAATCGGTGTAACGGTGTGGAAAAAATCGTGGACGAAAAAAACGATAACACACACACATACATACATACATACATCCCCACGCACTTTCAAAAAAAAATGGCACTTTTTGGCCTCTCGACGTGATTCTAGGTAATTTTTGGCAAAACCGTCACGTGCTAAAATTCAATCTCATTGAATACTTCAATTTGTGACCTTAATTGAGTCTATGGGTTCCGTAGTCTTTACCTGAGGACCCTTTGAAGTCGCGCTTGCCTCGAGAGCGATTCCAATACTTTCTCCCATGCTTCGCATTGGATAAAGTAAAAAAAAGAAAAATTTATTTAAGATAGAGAAGCATTTAGATGTAATTAATAATATTCTTAAATATAAAAATAAAATATTAATTTATGATTATATTATATCATCAGCTTAAAATCTTAAATAAAATCATTCAAAAAAATGATGTTTTCCACATTTTTGAACCGGAAATTTTAAAGCTAGAAAACGCCAGTCCTAATCTGTTCTCTAGATTATAAATACAAAAATTTTAATAGTTTCTCGTATATGTGTGTATGTTTATTTGCATCAAGCAGAGGACAGCCTCTTTGTTTCTCTTTATGAAAACAGACTAATTTTATTTTTAAGCTTAAAAATTTTAAGATTTTTTTAAATTTTTATTTTAATTATTAAAAATGTTCCCATTTTTAGCTTGATCCACAAATTAAACCAATTATTTTACATTAATTAATGTATACATTGTATTTTTGCTTCGATTCCGGAGATTACTTCTCCACCATCGAGTGTCCTTATTCATCTTTAGTCCTTGTTTTTAATAAGAGGAAAAATCTAATTAGATAAAAAACCTCTTTTCCGATAATTATTTAATTCCATTAATCCACAAATTTATTAAACCAATTATTTTACATTAATTAATGTATACATTGTATTTTTGCTTCGATTCCGGAGATTACTTCTCCACCATCGAGTGTCCTTATTCATCTTTAGTCCTTGTTTTTAATAAGAGGAAAAATCTAATTAGATAAAAAAACCTCTTTTCCGATAATTATTTCAATTCCATTATTCCCCAATCAAGTCGATTGGTTTCATTCGAAAAATCTCTCCCCATTAATCCACAAATAAAAATGCTAATTAAAAAAAAAAGAATTTCATTATCAATTATTTGTGAGAGTTAATATAAGCATTTCAATTAAAAAATATTTTTTTAATTTCCAGCAAGACTCTATTTATTTATACATGTATATGATTCTGAATTCTGTATGGATAAAATATCCATAAATTTATTGGTGGTATTTGCTATATATAAATATGTATAAAGGCATACATATGTAAAGGTGATGGACGTTTGGAGATTATGTAATCAATTGAGAATTCCTCCAGGGCCGGCCGGCAACTTGCATGTGTGGGCGATGAAAGAAAACAGAACAGAGAAAGGACCAATCTACATTATTTATACTTTGCCTTCTTTATCTCTCGTTATAACGTTTGGTTTTACATACAGACAGTTTGGATTATTCCTTTTTAAAGATATGTTTTTTAAATTCTGCCAATCCGAATATTATCTTAAAGGATATTTTATAAATCTACGGAGATTTTGAAAAAAATTAAATAGTGGTAATATTATTACGGGCGGTGAGAAGCATAACATTTGTGATGGGCTCCTCCCCCTCCATTCAGAGATGTGGAATGAAAATAAGTCAGACAAGCTCGTGCCGAGTCCATGGTACTCAGAGTTCCGTAACTAATAAATACTATATATATTATAAATTTTCAGAATTTTAATATTTTTTTTTTTTTCAAATGCTACTTTTGATACATTCAATATTCAAACGACATTTTGAATGACCAGCTTACTATTATTAAGAAACGAATTTACTTGCATCCGAGGCAATATAGAAAGGCCTAGAAAAATATGGCCCCTCAAGATCGATTAAAGAAAACAAGGATTCTAAGCCCTGGTTTGGTAAACAATGTGGAGATGCCGACCGTAAAAAAAAAAAAAAAAAATTTTCAAAAATGGCAACTTTCACGTCTAGAATGTGACCGAATTGCATTTACCAAATCGCGAAGTTCTTGCAAAAAAATATCTCTGAGGCAAAAAAATCATGCGATCAGAGGATTGGTGACCGTCTCGTATTTTGCCCCAATGGAAAACGGGCCTTTTTTTCTCTTTTTACACAAGGCAACAAACAGAAATTTCGCCTCTCCCTCACTTCCGCCCCTCTTCCGCCCAAATGGTTCAGTGGCCACGACCGCCACTGAAAAAGCTGAATCACTAGGCTCCTTTTTCGCCACTAACTCCACTTTAGATGACAAAGGGATTAACCCGCCCACTTATACCCCCCAAACCAACCTCATAGGCAAAATAATTTTCAGGCCCCAAATAATCAAAAAAGCCATTAAAAAATTGAAATCCAACTCCTCCGCTGGCACGGATGACATCCCACCAATTCTCATTCAAAAATGCCTGGAAAATAGCCAGAGTCACACCTACTCTCTTAAAATGAATCAGTGGAATTTCAGCTGATTTCTCCAGCGATCATATACGTCACTGAAAAATCAATCATTTCCCAAAGAGAAACAAAGAGGTTGTCCTCTGCTTGATGCAAATAAACATACACACATATATATCAAGATGATATATCTGTATATATATTTTTATTTGTTTGAGACATATAGTTTCGAAGACTTGGTCTCCATCATCAGTCTTCCTTCAATTATAAATGTTTTTCATGGAGTCAATATCATATGGATATTGTAAACTTGGTGTTCTTTCGTCACTGCTGGAGGTCTAGTAACTCTCCTTCCTAGCTGGAGGGCTAGGAACTCTCCTTCCTAGCCCCCCAGCAGTGACGAAAGAACACCAAGCTTTCAATATCCATATGATATTGACTCCATGAAAAACATTTATAATTGAAGAAAGACTGATGATGAAGACCAAGTCTTCGAAACTATAGTCTCAAACAAATAAATAATATATATACAGATATATCATCTTGATATATATGTGTGTATGTTTATTTGCATCAAGCAGAGGACAACCTCTTTGTTTCTCTTTGTGAATCAACAACTCTGCTACTCTCGGCAAAACAAAAACTTTTCAATTAAATCAATCATTTGTTTTATTTATTTATAAATGAATAAAATTTATAATTCCAGCAGAAGACACACTCTTTTATTGTCTCCTTCAATCATTTGTATTAATTTCAACAGATTCATCAGTGGCTTTTAATTTTCACTGATTCAAACAGAGGTTGTCTGACGGCTTAGCCACTAATGAATTAGTGAATTTAAAAAATCCACTAATACATTCAGTGACTATCCACTGATTAGCAGTGGTATGATTGTGACTGTTTGGATAAGTGAATAGTCACTGTTATTCAGTGGATATCCACTGATTCAGTTTTAGAGAGTATTCTTAAAAAAGGAGACTCTTCACAAATCTCTAATTACAGACCTATCGCGATCACCTCTGTTCTTTCCAAAAAATGGAAATGGTTATAAACCAACACGTCCTTCGTCCCTTAGAAAATAATAAAATAATTCACGATAGGCAATATGGATTTAGACAAAATCGTTCCACAGGCGACATCTTAACCTATGTCACCCACATCTGGAACAATCCTCTAGAGGGTAGAGTAAAGGGTGTGTAGTTTCACAGTAGTATTAACTTGTAAACTCCTGATGAGGGACTACTAATAATCCGAAATATATTGAGTTTGTATAAACCTCTTTGAGTTTTATTTCATTCACTGTGAAACTACACACCCTTTACTCTATTAACTAACATCATGTTTCACCTAAAACCTACACCACTTTCCATAAGTAAAAAAAATCCTCTAGAGACCGGAAAAGAAACCCTCGCTGTAGCCCTAGATATCTCAAAAGCTTTTGACCAAGTTTGGCACGAAAATCTCCTTGCCAAACTGACAGCCTTTGGATTCACACCAACACTTCGAAAATGGATAGAAAGCTTTCTGACAAACAGTAGTATAAAAGTTGTGGTGGATGGAATATCATCTGAATCGTTCTCCACAAACGCTGGTGTTCCCCAAGGCTCTGTAATCTCCTCCACACTCTCCCTAATTTATATAAACGACCTTATTTTTTTTATCTCTTATTTACGATTAGACATGCCTACTTTTACTTACGGGTGAGGCTCCATGGTAAATTTTTAATTGAAAAAGTGCGCCGCGAATCGGAAAAGTTTGGGAACCTCTGCAATAATCCGTGGTTTTATATGAATCAGAAGATAATCTCATTGATTTCTCTTTATGAATCATCAATTCTACTACATTAAACTACACTAACTACCAACTAAATATTTTCATTTAAATTGATTTAAGCATTAAGTCAATTCTACGGTAAATGTGGCGCCGCGATCTGACGATGGATTGTTATAGTACTCACCAAAATAAGATGAAAATGAAGAATACCATTTTTTGAGATTTCGCTTAGTTTTCAAGATATCAAGTTTAAAAAATACTGTTTTTTTTTATTTATTTTCTTTTATTTTTCAATTGTTTTTTATAGAAACCATGGAAATCGTAGTATCAGGGGTTTCATGTGGCGCCGCTAACTTCTTTTAGAAAATGAATATTAATTAAAAAATAATTAGTAAATGTCCAAAAAAATTCGAATATGTAAAAGTCGTTGGCGGTTCGGCCGAACTGAATATATCTTAACCGAACCTTTCAAAGTTTGTTCGGGAAGCCATTTTTCCATCTAAATGAACCGAGATGATGCATAGAACCGAACCTATGAAAAGTTCTAAAAGTGAAAATTGGCAAAGCCCACTGGCCCTCAGTTGAGACAACTTGAGACATCACAGTCCATTAACTCAATTCCAGTTCAAATTTGTAGATTAAAATTTTATTTTTTACTTTCCTACTTATTTTGTCTAGTTCTAAAAGAATCTGTCGTCAGATAGCGGCTCTACGGTTTCCGTGGTTTCTATAAAAAACAATTGAAATATAAAAAGAAAATATATAAAAAAACAATACTTTTTTAAACTCGATATCTCGAAAATTAAGTGAAAACTTGAAAAATAGTATTCTTCATTTTCGTCTTATTTTGGTGAGTACTACAAGAATCCATCGTCAGATCGCGGCGCCACAGTTATCCTAGAATCCCCTTGATTTAATAATAAGTACCTGGAGCCACCGAGCGATGCACGGTAACCAAATTAAAAAAATACAAATATATATAGTACACGCCCCCTGGACCCCCCCCGAAACCACACACCTCGCCCCCACCACTGCACCCCACCGCCACCCACACTCCGCCCCACCCTCAGATCCCCCAAAACTGCACCCCACCTCCTGCACCCCCCACATCCATCCCCACCCCGCACCCAGTTTTTGCATTTCTAGCTTTCTAAAGATCCACATATTATGTGTATATTTGTTTACTCGTACACCAATTTGCCCACATTCGTTCATATTGATAAACATAAAAAAATAAATAGAAAAATAATAATAAAAAAATAATCGTATAGGATCTGAAATAAAAATATAATTTTTTTTTTTTTTTTTTTTTTTGGGCTTTTCGGTCTTTCTAACCATAAGCCAATTTACGATACTATATATTTTTAAAATTTTGTCTCTACCCCGGGGGTCAGATTTTAGCCGAATGCCTCGAGTCGGATTCGAACCCGGGTCCACTTGGTTAGCAGGATGATACGCTACCGACTAGCCTATCTGACCCCTCCAAAAACATAAAATTAAATAAGATTTGTTTCCAAGTTATATAAAAAAAGCCTTTCAACTACTTTATTTGTAAACACACCTGTAATGTTATGATTTAGACACCAGTTAATTAAAAAAAAATCCTGATTTTAATATAATGTAATAATATTTGTTATAACCTATTAGTGGGTTTTAAAATTAAAAAAAAAAAACAATTAATAAATAAAAGATAATTGAAAAAATAGTGTGAACAAACTTTTTTATTGAGATTTTCATCTGTCAATAATTACTTTAATTAAGAAAAGATCAATTAAGATGAAATTTGTCGAAGTCCAGACCTAGCCAGATCGTTATCTCATCCTCAAAACTTGTTAATAGAGTTGGTTTCACAAAATCGGTAGATCCATTTTTTTTTTTTTTTTTTTTGACTTTTCGGCCTTTCTAACCATAAGCCATTTACGATACTATTTATTTTATTCAAATTTGTCTCTACCCCGGGGGTCAGATTTTAGCCGGATGCCTCGAGTCGGACTCGAACCCGGGTCCACTTGGTTATCAGGATGATACGCTACCGCCTAGCCTATCTGACCCCCCATATATCCGTTTTCAAAATAGAACTAAGATACAAATATATAAACAAATTTACAAACAATTTTTGCTCGTTTAATAAGAGTAGATAATTTAATAATAATCATTATTATAATTTGCGAATTAATATTTTACTGAAAGATTATGTTTAGTTTGTTGTTGTTGTTGTTAAGTGTTTTTTCTTTCGTTTTTCTGTCTCATTCTTTATTATAATTTTCTGTCTCTGATTTTTTCCCTCTTGAATGAACATCGTTGAATTTGGTAAATCGATTTTCGCTTCATTCTACACGGATCATCTCTTTTCATCATCATCATCATCATCCTTGTCTTCTTGTCTCTTTTCATTTTGTCTATCCCAATTCACCGTCTTTTACTCTTTAAAATAAAAAAAAGTCTTCACGAAGACAAATAAATAAAAACCTCAAAATGCATTTTCACGCTTGCATGCTATTCAATCATTTTATTGTTTATCTATTATTATATAAATAGAAAAACAGTCACGTGGCGTAACATCAAATTTAAGACCATGAAGAGACCGCTTTAATGACGATTAGGATAAATAAATAATACAGTATAGAGTGCCGGAAACTTGGTCTAATGTGGACCGAAGGGTGGCCGAGTTTGTGAAAATGCCGGGTTATCGGTAATGGGGTTAAACAAGAATAAGTACGAGTGTTTCATCAAAAAATACAGTATTGCACTTGTATGTATTGTTTGCTTGAGAATACATCAGTGTACAGTAATTTACCTGACAAGACAGACCCCAGAAAAATACTTTATGAAGATATAAAGCTGTCTATAATGAAAATTACTTTGCAAAAACTCTGCACGGGGATTTTTTTTTCTCCCTGCCAGGATGTGGCCGAGTTATCTTGACTGCCGGGTTATCGAGTGCTAGTTTTCGGGACTGCACTGTATTTTAATAATTCATTGATTGTTTTTATTGTATTAAATAAATACACAGTTTTTTTATCAAAACAATCTAATAACGTATATTAAATGTCCAAGCATTTCGAATTATAGCTCACAGTGTGCGCAAGCCAAGTTTGAGCACACGCTATATGCTATTTACACGATCCATTTCGAGCCACTTACGGCCCCTCTGCAAGGGCGTATCCAGGGGGGGGCGGAGGGGGCGACCCCCCCCATAGAGGCCCGTGCCTGGCAAAATTTTTTGTAAAAAAAAAAAAACATTTTTTTTTTTTTTAAATTTTAAAATTGAAAATAAAGTTCTATGTGTGTGTGTGTGGGTGTGGGGCCTCTGACCCCCCCCCCCCCGCTTGGAAAATTCTATCGCGACACACTTCCGAGATAAAAAGTAGATCTTATATACATCGGGCACACATTCCCCCCCCCCCCCTGGATCCGCCCTTGCCCTTCTGCAGCTCAATTATGAAAAAAAATTGAAACAAAAAAATGATTTGAAAGTACGAAATTTGCACCTGTACAAATAGGATGCGCAGTGGTAAACCACCGCTCCCAGCATCCATACAAAGCTTCAATTAGAAAAGGAATATCAAAAAACAGCCATTCTAAAATTATTTTTTTGCGACGTTGCTAACTCTTATACTATAGGGACCGTGCGTAAAAACTTTAGCGCCAACTGGTGACGAAAATGTAAGTTTTGGAGGATGATTTTTTTAAACGTCCACGACAAAGAGATTCGCTCACGACCCCCTTAGGCTCCGTGCACTCTTTTATCTATGAAATATACTATAATACAATATTTTCCCCAATTCCCCTTATTTATTTGAATAAATAAACACAAGAGAGCGCTACCTTCGGCAGTAGTGCTGCCTCTATGTTTAACGCACGGTCCCTATATTCTTTTAGATAATATTGAAATAGTATATATCAGGAGTGGCCACAACGTGGCTCGTGAGCCGCATGCGGCTCTTGAACCATCTTGAATAATACTGATTTTAAAAAGTATAATAATTAAATTAAATAAACTGACAAGTTCTGATGTAGCCATCCACTTGACTTTCCATAAAATCTGGCCCCTCACTTATATTTAATATTTAATAAAATTATTTATATTCATGTAGGGGGGAGGGTTAGTTTTTGCATTTTTAGACTTCTGGGGGCCCACTGATTATGTATTCAAAATTTGGTTGAGTTTGGTACAAGGGCCTATATTTTCATTTTTTGGCCCTACAACCCCCCCCCCATTCCCTTTTTGGCGGTTAGTTTTTGCATTTTTAGAGTTCTAGGCGTCCACTGATTATGTATACAAAATTTGGTTGAGTTTGCTCAAATGGCCTAGATTTTTAATTTTTAACCCCCCTTAATTTTGGGTCGATGTGCACCATAATCTAATCAGCTCTTAATCTCAATGTATAAAAACTACTTGTGGAATTTGGTTTTGATTCTCACACTAGTTTTTGAGCTAGCTCGTACACACAAATTTGGTAACGCTCAAACTAACAGACATTTTGACAAAACAATTATTATCTCGAAAAATATAATTTTTTCGATGTTCACTTATTGGGCTTTTTTGTAGCCGAAATGCCATGGTTTCGTCCAATTTTTTTAATCAAAATAGTTTTTGAGATATTTCGAAAAAAAGAAGCAAAAAAAAATTAATAATACAAAAATTAAATCTCGTAAACGACTTCTCAAAAGTAAAATGTTATTTCTTTTTATTTTATTGTAATTGAACACTAATGCTATAAGTTATAAGTAAGTAGAGCAAAAAATAAATGTTACTTTTTAACCGACTTCAAAAAAGGAGGAGGTTCTCTATTCGATTGAATTTTTTTTTTTTTTTTTTTTTTTTTTGTGCCTATGTTACCTCATATCTCCGCCAATTGTCAACCGATTTTGAAAATTTTTTTTGCATTGGGTCCAGTCTAGCTTCCGATTGGTCCCATTTTTTTTTCGATTTTTTTCCATAGGTATTAGACCTTTTTTATTAGGTTTGTTTAGACCTAACCTCTTTGTTTATGAACCGATTTCGATGGTTCTTTTTTTATCCGAAAGGGGGTGTCTTAGGGATGGTGTCATATTAATTTGGTCAAGTTCTGATGATATAATCACTATTAATAACATCACTAAAAAGAGAAAAATAAAAATTTTTAAGAAAAAATAAAAACCGACTTCAAAAAATTAAATGCAACAAATATAAAAATACACTAAAAGGTATAAAATAATTATTATCTTATTTACTTACAACTAAACGACGAAATATTAACACGAAATTACTTTTTGAAGTTGGTGCCAAACATATACCTTTTATGAATCGCACTCGACGGATCTTACTTAGTACGTTTGGCGGGTACGCTCGCTTATAGGTATAGTTTGTTTGGCACCGACTTCAAAAAGTAATTTCGTGTTAATATTTCGTCGTTCAGTTGTAAGTAAATAAGATAATAATTATTTTATACCTTTTAGTGTATTTTTATATTTGTTGCATTTAATTTTTGAAGTCGGTTTTTATTCTTTTCTTAAAATTTTTTATTAATCTCCAAGCAACGTGGCTTGCTTTGAAACAGTTTTATAAATTTGCGGCACCCAAAGTTAAGGTTAGTGGCCACCCCTGGTATATATAGTATATAAGATAGTAAGTAATAAGAAAGGAGAGGTTGTTTTATGCCAGTTCTTTAAAACTTTTGAAATTAGTACGCAGATTACCCCCCCCCCCCCTCTTGAAATACCTACTAAAATTCCACCTTGGAGCGGGGGAATTCTACACCGGTTGAGAACACATGCCCTAATGATTACAAATCGTCCCTGTTATATCAAAATGTCGTATGTAAAAATCTACACTTTTCAGTAGGTCTGTTTTCATTTTGTATTAACCCTAAATACTTGATACCTCTGGCGTTTTGTTTTTAATCTGTAGCATGAGTTCTATCACCTGATAACATACAACAATTTGAGAGAATATGTAGATAACAAAAACAAGTGTTTTTCTTTAATGAAATTTATTTGGTAATATTGACATACGACATTTTGATATAACAGTGACGATATGTTTATGTGCATCAAGCAGAGGACAACCTCATTGGTTTCATTTTATAAATCATCTGGCAAGTAAATCTTTCCCATCGTGGTATTATTTGTATTAAATATTTTATATAAAAAAATATATGGTAGGAGAATGGTAACCTCTCTCTCCTGGATTGGCTCACCCACTACTATCACTAGAACAGCCGCAGATGGCCAGAGGAGGGAGCGAGAGAAAGAGAGGTTGCGAGGCAAGGCCGTGGACAAAGCTCAAGAGACTTTAACGCACGAACACGAACCTGTACCTGTCCGGGTACCGGACTAAACCTGTTCGCAAACACAACAGAAGAACTCGCTTAAGCTATTGCATTTTCACTTTATTTAGACACAAATAACAAAACAATATATAGTAAAACCTTTGAAGGAGATTGTTTTCGATTTATACATAAGCGCTGATGTGGCCATCCACGTGACTTTTAACATTTACCTAGCCCCTCTCTTATCATTAAAATTTAATAAAATAATTTACCATTATTTTCCTAGCCCCCCCCCCCCTCGCCCCTTTAATTTTGGGACAATTGGATATTAATAATATCTTCTTTTAATGATGAGACTATTTAATTAGAAATATCAGCTTGTTTCAATTTTTGTTTGAAAATAGTTTTGACCCCCCTCACTTTTTGGTCACTATTAATTTCACAAAGTCAGTCATTTTTATGAGCTCATAAGGATGCATATACGAAATTTCGTACAAATCGATTAAAAGTTTTAGGACTTATATTGATAGTTCTATTTTTTAACCCCCCCCCCTCCCATTTTGCCCCCCAAATAAAATTATAACTGTCTTTTTACATGCTTTATATTAATTTCACTTGTATCTAATATCAATCTATCAATGTGTCTTTTGTTCTGTTAAATTCCGCAAACATTTCTCTATATAAATAATTGTTTACCTACTCAATTTAAATATAATTATATAGAGAGAGGAGAGGAGGTGAGATCCAATCGACTTGATTGGGGAATAATGGAATTGAAATAATTATCGGAAAAGAGGTTTTTTATCTAATTAGATTTTTCCTCTTATTAAAAACAAGGACTAAAGATAAATAAGGACACTCGATGGTGGAGAAGCAATCTCCGGAATCGAAGCTAAAATACATGGTATACATTAATTAATGTAAAATAATTGGTTTAATAAAATTTATAAAAAAAAAAAAAAAAAAAAATATAATTATATAAAAATAAATACATTTCATTCTGTTAAATTCCACAAACTTTTCTCTATATAAATAATTAAGACTAAAAAGTAAAAAAAAATTATATTTTAAAACAACTAAAAAACATGCTTCTAAAAAGTACAAAATAATGTAATACTTAATCAAAAAGCGTGGGGCACTTTGTCGAAATTAATTAAAAGTTTCTGCGCCCCACACTTTTTGATTAAGTATTACATTATTTTGTACCTTTTAGAAGCATGTTTTTTTTTAAACCACCTCCCCTTAATTTTTGGTTCGATTTTAACCGAGGGGTGAATCGCGATTGGAATTAGGTGTAGACCGTCTTTGGAATTATGTGGAATTATTTTGAAATTCATTAGATAATGCCCCTTAATCTATTGGAAACGGAAGTAGATGTACACGATATTAGGTCGCGGTTCATCCTTCGATTTTAATTACAATCTAATAAGATCTTAATCTCAATGCAACAAAACTACATGAGAAATTTCATTTTGACACACTAGTTTTTGTGCTAGAGCGTACATAAAATTTGGTATCGTACTAACTAACAGACATTTTGACAAAATAATTATTATCTCGTAAAATATATTTTTTTCGATGTTCACTCATTGGGGCGTTTTTATAGATCAAAACACTGGTTTCGTTGAATTTTTCTTTATCAATATATATCACTATATGTATGTATATAAATGTATGTAAATGTGTAATGTGAACTAATGGTTAGGAATGTACACCATATTTTATCTATTGTAATTGTTTGTAAAATTAAATAATTATTAATTTTAATTGGATCCTATGTATAGTTGACTTGTCAATTCTATAGGACACGACATATTGTATGTTGTGTATTTTCTGGATAGATAAATAAATAAATATATATATTCGAATTATTAGTAGCAGGTTTTTAGAATAATTATATCGGAAGAATTTTAAAACGAATATTCCGGCAATATCCTTGGGTGTACAATATAATAGAGGATTGTTTAGACCAGTGGTTCCCAACCTGGGAGAGATCGCCCTCAAGTGGGCGATTTGGGTTATTACGGGGGCGATAATTAAGTGGCGGGGCGATTGGGGGGCGATGAGTATTCAAAGGGGGAAAAATTAAAATACACTCACGTGCAAAGAAATGGAATCACTTCCCTTGCGAGTTGTTAAATGTAATTTTCATTCTCAAATATAAATAATGTTATATTAATATTTTTTAGAAAAAATATTTAAATTTCTAATAAATTACAAAGAAACATACTGTTGTGAACGCGGCATTTAGAGTATTTTTTTCTTGATAATAATATACTTATTTTTAATGATAATATTTTGGAGTAGCAGGCGGCATGTCCTTTGATGCTGGAACATGCCTTATTTGACAATAGGATGGTGGGACTTTACAATTCCCACTTTTTGAACCTCAATAAATTTAATTTAGGTTTGTCATATTTTGGGTTAAGAGATTCTAAAGGAAACACCAGATGTCAATAATAAATTCATTGATTGGGGTTTTTCTAAATTTCGACTTTGCGTGTGAATTTTCCAAGAGAGTACTTTCTAGAAAATAGACAGGCTTCAATATTTTGAACGCCCTGGTGATTAAGGATCCAATCAATAAGAAGGTTTTGGGGAATTCCCACTCAAAAAGTCTATCAATTTTCAAGACACAAACAAGTCAGTTTTTAAGTCAGTAAAAGTTCATGCACTACGGATTCAAATAAGAAGTGTCGTCAATACTCAACTAAAACTGCTTTATTATTTACACTTTACTTCAAATGAAAATTAGCCATTCAATGAAAATGAAAGGGGGCGATAAGTGTTAGTCAACCTCCAGAAAGGGGCGATGGGCCACAAAAGGTTGGGATCCACTGGTTTAGACGTTTAGAGGGACATTCTAATTTACGGAAATTGTGAGGTCATTTAAAAAATATTCCAATACCCAGAAATGATATTCTTAGAATATTAATATATATATAATTCATATAAAATAATGAAAAATTTGCAATATACGGTATATTTCTGTATAACGAAATTTTTAAAAATCAATTTTTTTCAAGTTCGATAATTTGAGGTTCTACTGTAGGTATATAATACATATTAGGTTGGTCCTTATTTTGGCAATTTTCGAATTTTTACGCTGACAAGGGCTCATATAGTTCGAAATAAATAAAAAAAAATATCCCCCAAGTTTCAAGTCCCCAGCGATGTATGTTTCACATATAAATAACATGGGGTTTTTGCCATTGAAAGATCAATTTTTTAATCCGGCCAAAGTAATGGTCCAAAAAATTTGAAACTCTATAGACTTTATTCTTATAATACTAGCTATGCATCAGAATTATTACAGATTTTTATTAGATTATAATTTTGGAGTTACAGCTAGATAAAATACTGCTATTTCTTAGTGTTACTAAGTTATAGACTCCAAAATTATAATAGCTAAAAATTCTGAGAGATAGCTACTATTACCTATAAGGATAGTTTAGAGAGTTTCAAATTTTTTGAACCATTACTTTGGCCGGAATAAAAAATTGATCTTTCAAAAACACTATGTTATTTAGATGGGATACTTAAATCGCTGGGGGCACAGGTTATAATTGAGATAGAGACTTGAAACTTGGGGGATATTTTTTTATTTATTTCGAACTATATGAGCCCTTGTTAGCGTAAAAATTCGAAAATACCCAAAATAAGGACCACCCTAGTATATATAGTATATAACTATGTATACTTTCAATTTGTTATAGACGTACCGACATATATTGCCAGTCCCGATTTAACGTTATACATAACCCTATAAAAATAGTATATAAACAAAAATTATCAAAAATATTGCGACGTCCAATTGATATTGAAGTTTAATAAAAAAAAAGTAAAAAAAAAATGACCCTGAGTCTTCTGTTGAGAAAATAACTGCACTTAGTATTTATGCTTGATTAAGTCAGCGTTGCTAAAGAGAAGCTATTTTTAGAAATCATTAAACGGGGAATAACAAATTAATACTACTAATATTAATAATATATTAATACCTAGTGATTTATTTAACAAAATCTATTAAGAAAAAATATCTAGATAAGGTAAGATTAATAGAATTATAGAAATCATATTAATAATAATAAATCATAACAAAATGTTGAAATAAATAATTACCTACATCAAGGTTGTAGAAAGTGTAAAAAGAGACGTAGATGTATATATAAAAAAAAAGATGACAAGAAGAAGAAATAGAAACGTTGCGTTGTGAAGAAATCCGAAAATGATGAATTTGGTTCTCGGTGGTTTTCACTAAAAGCAATGGGTTTTGTTGTTGTTGTTGTTGTTGTTATCGATGGATGAGCTCATCTCACGAATTTGCTCTTTTGTATCCATCCGGATTGGAAAGAAAAAAAAACGAAATTCTTCTTCTTCTTTCCACAAAGTGTTTGTCTGTTTGTCTGTCTGTCGAGAGAGTTTCTCGCTCGTGAATTAAAATATTTCGCGGTTCAGATATGAGACAAAAGAAGAAGAAAAAAAAAAGATAAAATTGATTTATTATATAAAAAATAAATATAAATACAAAAACTACAAATTAATTAATTGTCGAAAATAATAAAATATAAATTAAAATTAAAAAAATAATTAAATATAATTAAATTTTTTTCATTAATTAGTTTTTGTATCTATATAAGTAAATTAAATTAATTGAACAAAAAATAAAATAAATTAATTAATTATAACTAGTTTTTGTAGATATTGTAATAATTCGATAGAAGAATAATAGTCAAATATAATAAAGGAAAAATTACAAATAATCCCGTCAGTGGTTTCACGAGTCAAATGCGTTCCAATTAGAAAATCCAACGAATTCTTTACACTCACATTTAACCATTTTAACTTCTGAACGTAGTGGGTTAAAAATAAAATCGAATCTTTTTCTGGGAATCCCTTGTACCATAGATGAAGACAAATCACCGAAATTTACTTAAAGATTAAGTACCTAATTTTAAAAAAAGTTTCCACTTTTCCCTTGAATTTGCTGATATTTAAAATTAATATGGTCATATGGTAAAATTAATGGGATCAGGTTGGGAGTTCTGGACTACACATCAACAAGCCCGGGTTCAAGCCCGCCAATCCGGCTATAATCTGAACCCTACACTAATTTAACTAATGTAAACAGAAAACGAAAAATTTAATTTTTTTTTGAAAATACAATACTTTAACACAAGAATGAACTTTCTACGGCCTTCTGTTCATTTTTAGTCTTTAGTAATATAATGAGTATCTCAAAAGTATGGAAATAATAATGATTGAAAATGATTTTAATTAACATTTCAAGTAAATTAAATTGAAAGTTTTTGTGCCGAGGGTAGCAGAATTTTTATATATTGAAGGAGACAATAAAAGAGTGTATCTTCTGCTGGAATTATAAATTTTATTTATAACGAGACTATAGTTTATAGTTACAGTTACTTTCTGTTTCTCCTGAAAATGGGTTAGTCACCCAAAATATATATATTCGAGATTAAAGATTCTCCAAAAATAAATTCGTTTTATTTTTTATATCTTAATGTGAAACCTACCAAGTATTTTTTATCCAATAATTCTATAGTTTATAGTTTATAGACTTTCCATTCATAGATTAATTCCTGTGAATCAATTGTAATAGGCTGATGAAGAGGGCAAAGCCCTCGAAACTATAGTCTCGTTATAAATAAAATTTATAATTCCAGCAGAAGACACACTTTTATTGTCTCCTTCAAAACATTTCAAGTATTTCCAAAAGAAAAGAAAATTGTTGACATTTTTCAGGAAAAGTGTATTTCTCCATAGGTACTATCAGCAAGCTTCCTGATTGTACACATAAATTAAAAATTACAAATAATAATATTATCTTGAAAATTAAGTGATTAAATTTCCAAATATGGACTAATTTATTAGCAATAAGTATAATTGTAAGTACATAATTACAGAGATATTAAACTGCTCTTGGCCTTATTTCTCTTTAATTTAATTATTATAATGCAATTTTAGATTGGAGGTTATTTTTTTTCTTTCTAAATATAAAATATAATTCGTCATTGAACTATTTCTTCTATTTCGATTTATTTATAATACAATAACAATTCTTACTTTATTCGTGACGCTTGAGAGAGTAGCTTAGCCCGTAAAATGTTTGTTCTAGTGTTAAAATATTGTTCTATTTCTAAATCAAATACCTAACTGATTAGATTCAGGGTTTTTAATTTTACAAACCCTGTTAGCACATTTGGTCTAGAATATGTTTTCTAGACACTTGGAGATCTTCTAGACATCTTAAAGAAAATAAGATCTGAATAATCTGGGATTTCCCTGATTCAAATAAGTAGAAAATTAGAAAAAAAACTTACAATTTTATTAAAATTGATTCATGTTATAACCTAGAGTATTATATTATTGATTATAATATTACGTCCCTTTGGCCCGCTCTGAAAGCTCACCCCTCCGGGCAGCATCTCAGGCTCCCAAAAAGGTTATTCCCCTTTCAGATCTTCCAAATGACCTAGGTATTTCCCTGATTTTGCCATAAAAAACTAAATAGAATAAAAATTCCAA
Source organism: Forficula auricularia (assembly GCA_024734495.1). NCBI lineage: Eukaryota > Metazoa > Arthropoda > Insecta > Dermaptera > Forficulidae > Forficula > Forficula auricularia. The sequence continues at coordinate 15,033,878 of JALMQS010000030.1, read as the reverse complement.
TTGAGATAGTTATTTTAAAGAGCTTAAAATATTATAGGAAGCGTAGGGAGTTGGACAAGACTTTAAATTAAATTAAATACAAGTTTTGATTAAATATGCCATACGTTTCGTTGCTGTTCTGCAACTTATTCAGTGGCTCATTTATTAAACTTATTTGTCTGGATTTTTTACTAAGAGAAAAAACATTTCAAACAGTATTCTTTTTTCTATCACAATTCATTCAATCTATCAAATAACATAAAATATAAACCTTTTAAACAAAGTAATTGTTTCCTGTCAAAAAACTAAAAGAATCAAATTGATGATTGATTGAATGACAGGAAACAATTACTTTGTTTAAAAGGTTTATATTTATGTTATTTGATAGATTGAATGAATTGTGATAGAAAAAAGAATACTGTTTGAAATGTTTTTTCTCTTAGTAAAAAATCCAGACAAATAAATTTAATAAATGAGCCACTGAAGAAGTTGCAAAACAGCAACGAAACGTATGGCATATTTAATCAAAACTTGTATTTAATTTAATTTAAAGTCTTGTCCAACTCCCTACGATTTCTTTAATTATTAATCATGGACACGAATAATGAAATATTATAGGAAGCTTTCAATTTTTTTGACGAAATCCTTTAATTATTATTTGTCAGATGTTAGATGGATACAGGAATCCTTTGATTAGTGCGGTATAATATACCGCACAATTCAAAACCGCACTAATCAAATTTATACGTAAAATCGTTAAAAAAAGGGCCCACTAATCAAAATTTATATCGCATATTTCAAGTAATGGTATCAAAAATTCGCTGAACATTAATCAAAAACGCATTTTTTGACACACCACTAATTAAAGTTTCCTGTAGTTATATTATGCTATTTTCATATATATATTATTATTTATAATTGAATGTAATGGAAGGCAGCCCAGAGGTAGTGAGGAAAGAAAAAATTAGCACATATCAAATAAGGTGTATTTTATTGGAATCCTTCCTCCTTTCCTTTCAAACCGACGTTTCGGAGGATTTTCCCTCCTTCTTCAGGGTTTCAAAGGGTCAATGAATGAAACAAATAAAATGTTTCCTTCTTCTCTCCACAGTAGTGTTCAAAAACTTTCTTCATTTTTAACAAAGCATAGAAAAACATTTTTTTCCTCCTTTTCTAATTAAGAAAAGGAGGAAAAAAATGTTTTCTATGCTTTGTTAAAAATGAAGAAGATTTTTGAACACTACTGTGAGAAGAAGGAAACATTTTATTTGTTTCATTCATTGACCCTGAAAACCCTGAAGAAGGAGGAAAAATCCTCCGAAACGTCGGTTTGAAAGGAAGGAGGAAGGATTCCAATAAAGTCAGCTTATTTGATATGTGTTAATTTTTCTTTCCTCACTACCTCTGGGCTGCCTTCCATTACATTCAATTAAAATTTCTACCAGTCCGTCTCTCTCCAGAGAAAATTTCGTTGCAAAAAATTATTATTTATTTTTTGGAATTTTTTTATTGAGGTTTTTGGTCATCTGTCTGTTTTCTCTTTAGTTTTGGCCTATGGCCTATGGCGAAAACGAAAGAAAAAATACAGAAGTTCAGAAATCGCAATAAAAAAAATTCCAAAAAATAAATAAATAATCTAATATCTCCAAAAAAATAATTAAAATTGTTCATCAAAAAATTAAAGTTTCCTATCATATTTTAAGCAGTTCAGAAATAATTTTCTGCATAGCATATATGGTATATTGGATATAGAAAATTCGTTTTGTTGTTATAGCAAGCTATCTAATCGGGTAATTGACCCCATGAGAAAATAATAGAAAAATATTTATAATTAAAAAGACTGATGAAGAAGGTCAAATTATAGTCTTAAACAAATAAATTATACATATTATACCTACGTATTAAAAAAGTACAAATCTTTTATAAAAAAATCCAGAACTCGTTTATTTTAAAACTAAACGTTCGGGAGAATTTCTCTTTTTTCAATGGTTAAAAATTTTCAAAAAAGAAAAAAAGTTGCTTTCTTTAAAATTTCAGAATAGCTCACTATTAGAGGAAGCAACTTTTTTTTCTTTTGTGATAAATTTTCACCATTGGAAAAAGGGAGAAATTCTGCCGAAACATTTGGTTTTAAAATAAACGTGTTATGGATTGTTTTATAAAAGATTTGTATTTTTTTAATATTTAAAAACAATAAAAAATTTTCTATTCTATATACCACGTATATACATTTTATTTGTATCAAACAGAGGACAACCTCATTGATTTCTCTTTAAGAATCATCAACTTGAGCGAAACCATGGCATTTCGGTCTACAAAAAAGCTCTAATAACTGAACATCGAAAAAATTATATTTTTTGAGATAATAATTGTTTTGTCAAAATGTCTGTTAGTTAGTTAGTTAGTTAGTTAGTCTGTGCGTTACCAAATTTATGTACGAGCTTGCTCAAAAACTAGTGTGAATATTGAAACCAAATTTCACACGTTAGTTTTTGGTCCATTGAGATTAAGAGCTGATTAGATTTTGGTGCATATCGACCCAAAATTAAGGGGGTCGGGGGGGGGGGGGTTAAAAATTAAAAATCTAAGTCCAATCAAAATTTTTGTATACATAATCAGTGGACCCCCAGAAGTCCTAAAAATGCAAAATCAAACCGCCCACTATGGGGGGGGGAGGGGATCAAAAAATTAAAATCTTGGCCATTTGCCAAACTCAATCAAATTTTGTATACATAATCAGTGGATCCTCAGAAGTCTAAAAATGCAAAAACTAACAGCTCCAAATGGGGGGGGGAGGCAGAGGGTCAAAAAATGAAAATATTGGCCATTTTCCAAACTAAACCAAATTTTGTATACATTATCAGTGGGTCCCACGAAGTCTAAAAATTCAAAAACTAACCCCCCCCCCCTACATGATTATAATATAATTTTATTAAATACTAAATATAAGTGAGGGGCCAGGTTGTATGGTAAAGTCAAGTGGATGGCCACATCAGAACACGTCAGCTTGTTTAATGACATTTTCAGAGGAAGGACACCAAAGTACCTGTCCATTTTTAAAAGATTTTTGTATCTATGTAGGTATATTTCCGAAACTACTTAGCTTTTTTGTTTGTATTTTTTTTGTTGTTTTTGTTTCGTGAATTCACTTTATTGATATTTAATAAGAAATATAAAAAACAGTCGTGACCTTAAGAAACGATTTTTACCTTTTTAAATAAATAAATAATAATAATAATAAAAATTGAATGAGCAAATCGATGAGAAATAGAAATAGGAAAGAAGGAAGCATTAAAAGTTGGAGGTTGTAGGCATTCAATCAACGAGAACAAAAAACAAAAACAATAATAACCATCAAATTAATGTCTCCGATGCAAATGACAGAGCCAAATAAATAGAATCAACAACACTATTAAGAGGGAAATTAAACCAATTATTTTTTACATATATTTATGCATACATTGTTTTTGAGCTTCGACTCCGGAGATTACTTCTCCACCATCGACTGTTCTTGATCATCTTTTTAGTCCTTATTTTTATTAAGAGGAAAAAACTAATTAAATAAAAAAACCTCTTTTCCGATAATTATTTCAATTCCATTATTGAATCAATCTGTTCCCCCAATCCCCTCCACTAAGAGGGGAAATCATTTAAAAACTACTATATATAAACAACTGGAGAAATATACAGGTGTGAGTTAAATTTGAAATTTAAATTTCTAACTGTATAATAAAGAGTCAAATTTCAAATTGGTAACAAGAGACTGCTGCAAGAATCAACTTCAGAAGTTAATTAGGTTTGTTGTTTGGCTTTAAATTGAATTCCGGTTAAAATTATGAGACAACGTTTATCTATGTATTAGTGTTCAAGGATGTCATAATACTCATTAAGTCGCCTTCCAGTAATTTCACTGGAATTTTTCTTCTTATTTTGTTCAATATATGTTTAAAAATGTCTGAAAAACGAAAAAATGGTTGAAAATTATTATCTGTGTGTGTGGATTAGGGTGCTTCTTATTTTAGGTATTTCCGAATTTTTACGCTGACAGAAGCTCATATGGGTCGAATTAAATAAAAAAAATATCCCCCCATGTTTCAAGTCTCTATCTCAATTTTAACCTGGGCCGCACACCGATGCAAGTTCCCCATAACATGGGGTTTTTGGCATTGAACGATTAATTTTTAATTCCGGCCAAAGCAATGATTCAAAAAATTTGAAACTCTATAGACTTTATCCTTATTATAGTAGGTATCCTTAGGAATTTTCACAGATTTTTAGCTATTATAATTTTGGAGTTACAGCTAGATAAAATACTGCTATATCTTAGTGTTAGTTAGTTATAGACTCCAAAATTATAATAGCTAAAAATCTCTACAAATTCTCAAGGATAGCTACTATTATAAGGATAAAGTCTACATAGTTTCAAATTTTTTGAACCATTACTTTGGCCAGAATAAAAAAATCGATCGTTCAATGCCAAAAACCCCATGTTATTTAGATGGGGAACTTGTATCGCTGTGAGGCCCAGGTTATAATCGAGATAAGAGACTTGAAACATGGGGGATAATTTTTTTTTTTCGAACCATATGAGCCTCTGTGAGCGTAAAAATTCGGAAATACCCAAAATAAGGACCACCCTAGTGTGGATCCCGATGCCCAAAATAAACTAAATAAATTATATTAAAAAAAAAAAACACTAAAAAACATGCTTCTAAAAAGTACAAAATAATGTAATACTTAATCAAAAAGTGTGGGGCGTAGAAACTTTTAATTAATTTCGACAAAGTGCCCCACGCTTTTTGATTAATTATTACATTATTTTGTACTTTTTAGAAGCATGTTTTTTAGTTTTTTTTTTTTTAAATAAATTTTTTTGTTTTTAATCTTAATTATTTTTATAGAGAAAAGTTTGCGGAATTTAACAGAATGAAATCTATTTATTTTTATATAATTTCTATTAAATTGAGTACGTAAAACCATTTTTCTAGAGAAATGTTTGCGGAATTTAACAGAACAAAAGTCACATTGATAGATACATACATACATACAGTTGAAGCTAATATAAAGCGTGTAAAAATAAAAAGTTTTCATGGGTCAAAATATTTATACTTTTAATTTAAAGAATTTATTAGATTTTGAGTTATCTAGCTTTATAAATTCAAAAATACATAAAAAATTTTGAAAAATGGCAAAATATACCTTATAAATCTGACTTCTATAAATGAGGTGATGAAAGCCCAGGAGAGATGGTTCTTATACTCTCCAAGTGAAATAAAACAAATATTTTTTCTTTTAATCGGAAAAAATATTTTTTAATATTTAAAACCACGAAATATGTTTCCGTTGCAACTCACAATTATTTTCAGTATCGGATTTTTAAATTATTGGACAAAATACTTGGTAGTCTTCACATTAAGATATAAAAATAAAACGAATTTATTTTTGGAGAGACTTTAATCTCGGTATATATATTTCGGGTGGCTAACCCATCTTCAGGAGCAACAGAAAGTAACTGGTTAGCCACCTGAAATATATATATATCGAGATTAAAGTCTCTCCAAAAATAAATTCGTTTTATTTTTATATCTTAATGTGAAACCTACCAAGTATTTTTTGTCCAATAATTTAAAAAATGTTTTACCAAGTACCAACACCAAAATCCTTAAGAACTCGGATTTTTAGTTCAAGCTCAGAGAAATATCTTTCCTTCCCTATAAAACAATAGTCATGCAGCATGAATCATAGAGATATAAAGTTGCAATATTACAAGAATAAAAAATGATGCTGCTGTTAATAAAGAATGCAGAAAAAAAACAATTCGCAGATGGAACTATGCAAGAGATAACCTCCCCTTACATCAGAAATCTTTTGAGCTTGAAGTAAAAATCCGAGACTGAAGATGGTTGTGAGTTGAAACCGAAACATGTTTCGTGGTTTTAAATACATTATTAAATAATTTTTTTTTCCAATTAAAAGAAAAAATATTTGTTTCATTTCACTTCGAGAGTATAACAACCATTTCTCCTGGGTTCATCACCTAATTAGTAGAAGAAGTTAACTCTATGTAAAATAAATTTTGAGAATGATTTTATTGAAGTAATAAGGTGTTGATATGATAAAAACATAAACAAATCAACAGATGTGCAAAGCCAGTAGGTCGTAGTTTTGAATTAATCATTTTTACTTTATCCAATGCGAAGCATGGGAGAAAGTATTGGAATCGCTCTCGCGGCAAGCGCGACTTCAAAGGGTCCTCAGGTAAAGACTACGGAACCCATGGACTCAATTAAGGTCACAAATTGAAGTATTCAATGAGATTGAATTTTAGCACGTGACGGTTTTGCCAAAAATTACCTGGGATCTCGCCGAGAGGCCAAAAAGTGCCATTTTTTTTGGAAGTGCGTGGGGATGGATGGATGGATGTGTGTTTGTGTGTTATCGTTTGTTTCGTCCACGAATTTTTCCACACCGTTGCACCGAATGAATTGAAATTGAAAACCTACCAGTATTTTAACAAAATGAAGCGCTGATTAGTTTTTGGTACATATCGGTCCACAAACATTAGTACTTTATTTCAGTACTTTTTTAATTTTTTCTAAATATCTTGAAAATGACTTAACCAATTTTGATGAAATTTAATATCCTAATTAAGTACTTTGGGGACCACAAAAAAGGTTAAATAAAGTTTTTAGTAAAATTATATTTTAAAGTACTTTACTCTAGAACATATTAATATTTCAAATGAATTTGGATAAAGTTTAGCAACGATCCGTTGCAGTTTATTTTTAACATTGCCTTCTCTTAAACATGAGGAAAAATTATTTTAAGCAATAGTTTTTTTTATGCCTTTGTGAATGAATTCCTACTGGTAGGTACTCACATAAACTGAAGAACCAAAAGTCAAAGAAAGTTCGTTTTAGTGGCAAAATAGATGTGCATATTTCCAATACGTAAAGCTGATTACATTTCGGTCTTTAACTTCATAAGCGCTGATTAGTTTTTGGTACATATCATCTCACAAGTACTTATTTAGTTTTTTCTAAATATCTTGAAAATGGCTTAACCAATTTTGATCAAATTTAGATTTTATTAAAGTACTCGTAGCTTGAGTATTTCAACAAGGTTATAATACATTAATATAAATTTTTTATTAAAATTACATTTACTAAACTAGAACAAAGTACTAATGTTTATGCGCCGATGGATATTGGCTTGATATTCCTTCACAAACTATTGATTAATCTGAGTGATTCTCCTGTTATTGAGTTGTTGACCAAAAAAGAATTTAGTCTTTTTGATTTTAAGTCGATTCTTCCATGTGTACAGTAGTGGTTACCATCAATGGTCAAGACATCAAAAATGGAAAGTAATAGGGTAGTTATTATTATTACATTTACTAAACTAGAGCAAAGTACTAATGTTTATGCGCCGATGGATATTGGCTTGATATTCCTTCACAAACTATTGATTAATCTGAGTGATTCTCCTGTTATTGAGTTGTTGACCAAAAAAGAATTTAGTCTTTTTGATTTTAAGTCGATTCTTCCATGTGTACAGTAGTGGTTACCATCAATGGTCAAGACATCAAAAATGGAAAGTAATAGGGTAGTTATTTCTCCAGTATTTTTATTTTAAGCCGATTCCTCCATGTGTGGTTACCAATGGTAATGAAAACGTCAAAAATGCATATAGAATGGTCGATATCTATTTTTGATTTCAAACCAATTTCTCCAAGTCTTCAGCAATGGTTACTAATAATAACCGAAACGTCAAAAATCCAATGTAGAATGATTATTTCTGAAAAGTATTAGATGAGAATGGATCGCTATTTTTGATTTCAAATCAATCCCTCCAAGTCTTCAGCAATAGTTACCAATAATAATCAGAACGTCAAAAATACAATGTAGAATGATTATTTCTGAAAAGTATTAGATGAGAATGGATCGCTATTTTTGATTTGAAGTCAACATTGACTTCAAATAGCAAGTGATATCGATATATATTAAAGGAATAAACATATTAATATTTCAAATAACTATGGATAAAGTCTAGCAACGGTCCGTTACAGTTTATTTAGTTAAATAAAAACAAATACAAAACTTTTATAAAAAAAAAACAATCTTCAAACGTTTATTTTTAATTCCAAACGTTTTGGAAGAATTTATCCCTTTATTAAGGGAATTTTAGATAATCAAAAGAGAAAAAAAAAGAAAAAAGTTGCTTTATCTAAGGAATATAAAGCAACATATGAGTTTTTATAAATGGTTATAGTGGTGTTTGACAAGTAGGTAAGTTTACTTGTGAAACACCACTATAACCATTTTAAAAAACTCCTGTGTTTAATATGTTGCACTATAAATCAACACCGCTTTCCCTAAATGTTAGTGTTAAACATAAAGAAACACTAAAGAAACTAAATATATTGAAGGAGACAATAAAAGAATATGTCTTCTGCTGGAATTATAAATTTTATTTATAACGAGACTATAGTTTCGAGAGCTTTGCCTTCTTCATCAGTCTATTACAATTGATTCACAGGAATTAATGTACGAATGGAAAGTGGAAACTCCTGTGAATCAATTGAAATAGACTGATGAATATATAAAAATTCTGCTACTCTCGTCAAAAAACTTTCAATTTAAACTAAATATTATTAATTTAGACAATGATACAAATTGTATTGGTGACGAAATTACCTTTAATTCAAATAAAAAATATAAACATTTACGAAAAATTATTTTTCTCTATAAAATTTCTGATAGATGTTAGAAAAGCAGTCCATATATATGACCTATGGCTAATTGAAATTTGTTGATTGAAATTTCAAATATTTTTGAAATTAATATTTTTTTCTAAATTAGGTTCTTTAATAATATAAGTATCTGGCCACCGAGCGATGCTCGGTAACTTTTTGCTTCAAGTTAAAAGCTATATATATATAGTACACGCCCCCAGGACACCATCCCCCCGAACCCCACACTCACCCCCCGCACCCAACCTCCACCCCAGATCCCCCCGCTCCCCCTCCAACCACAACACCACCCCAGAAACTCCCCACCTCGTCCCACCCCCAACCCCCACACCAATTAAATAACAATTTGTCGAGTTTTATATTTAATTAAATTATCAAATTCTAATATTTAATATTTGTGGAATTTAAAACTCGATATTTAATCAATTAAATTGTTCAATTTTTAATATATAATAATAATTATAATGAACTTATTGTGGAATTTAAAATTAAAAAACCAATTAATAATTAAAAGGATATTAAATAAAAATGTAATTATACTTTTTTAACGAGACAACCACCTGTGAATAATTAATTCAATTAACAAAAAACACATCAAAAACAACTTAGCCGAAGATGAGACCGTGATAGATCGCACCGCCAACACAAAACCCTCCTAACCAGTGAATTTCATCCAAATTGTTAGAGCCGTTTTCGAGAAACGAATTGCTCGTTTAATATAATAAGATTTAATAATATATGTATTTAGATTCGTAGTTTTTTATTTATTTTTTCTATTTTATTCCAATGAGATCATATATTTGGGTTGATATGGGTTCAAGGATGTCGACAGAGAAAGAGAGAGAATTTATATATAGGTATATTAAACTTGTTTCCAGGCGGAGAACTTCTAAATAAGGCAAAGATAAAATGTCAAAAGGAATTTTACCTGATTATTCGCTATCTATTATCCGTTGTTATCCACAATGAACGAATTTAACACTAAAATGACACTAATAAGCACAATCAATTTAATAATGTACACTGTACCGGGGCGGGTTGAAGTGAAACTAGAAGGGTTAGGCAGGGGAGACTTGAATGCGCGACGGCGATCGGAACGCGACTGAGAGAAGAGAAAGATTCAGCCTCCTTGGGATCTGTCGGAGTGAGTATCACACAGGTGCAGACAGACAGACAGTTCCCCACCAAACTGAACCCCGGAGGCAGAAAACGCGGCACGGACAACAGTGAACAAACGAATCACCTCTCAACGAGATGGATATTCGGATTGTATGAGATTACCAAGAACTAACAACAAAAACAAGAGGAAAGAATTCAAATTCATAAACATACACACACATACATATAGACACTAACTCGGTTGCAAACAACCTGACTATTCTACTCACTCAATTACTCTAGAAACTCTAACTAATAACACAGGTCTGCGAAATTTATAGTTTGAAAAGTTGTTCGAATTATTGAGTAATATTCTGGTTCCTATACTCAAATACAATAGAAATTGGTATCTAATAAATAATTCAATCACACCACAATTTTTGATACAGAATCAAATTTTCAATTTTTACTTTACCATACATATGGTATGGTCAAGTATTGCCATCGTGCATGAAAAAAGTGGTTTTTTTGCTTCTTTTCTTCGAAATATCTCAAAAACAGCTGAGACTATATTGATTTAAAAAAAAATTGATCGAAACCATGGTATTTCGGTCTACAAAAAAGCCCTGAAAAGTGAACATCGAAAAAATTATATTTTTCGAGATAATAACTGTTTTGTCAAAATGTCTGTTAGTCTGGTTGTTAGTCTGTGGTACCAAATTTTTGTAGACGAGTTAGCTCAAAAACTAGTGTGAATATCAAAACCAAATATCACATGTAGTTTTGGTGCATTGAGATTAAGAGCTGATTAGATTTGGGTACATATTGACCCAAAATTGAGGGAATGGAGGGGGGAGTTAAAATTAAAAATCTAGGCCATTTGATCAAACTCAACCAAATTTTGTATAGTTTTTAAGGAATTTGGTGTTGGTACTTGGTGGAACATTTTTTTTTTTTTTATTCAATAATTTCAAATTTTTTATACATAGTCCGTGGGACCCCAGAAGACTAAAAATGCAAAAACTAACCACCCAAAATGGGGGGGGGGAGGTTGTTGTATGGCCAAAAAATGAAAATATAGGTCTATGAACCAAATTCAACCAAATTTTGTATACATAATCAGTGGGCCCCCAGAAGTCTAAAAATGCAAAAACTAACCCCCTTACATGATTGTCAATTATTTTATTAAATAATAAATATAAGTGAGGGGCCAGGTTGTATGGTAAAGTCAAGTGGATGGCCACATCAGAACGTGCCAGTTTATTTTCTCAAAGATAAACTGATGTGTCATTTGGCACACATGACTTTACCATACGCCTGGCCCCTCTCTATATTTAATATTTAATAAAATAATTCATAATCATTTAGGGAAGGGGGAGGGTAAAAAAAATGAAAATCTAGGCCTTTGGACCAAACTCAACCAAATTTCGAATACATAATCAGTGGGCCTCCAGAAGTCTATAAGTGCAAAAATTAACTATCCATGATTATGTATTGAAAATTTAACATTTAGGGGAAAGCGGTGTTGGTTTATAGTGAAACATATTAAACAAACGTGATTTTAAATGGTTGTAGTGGTGTTTCACAATTAAAATAAAAATTACAAAATTAAAAAAAAAATTTAATTAAATTTTTGTATTTACACTTTTAGACTTCTGGAAGCCCACTAATTATGTATTCAAAATTTGGTTGAGTTTACTCCAAAGGCCTAGATTATCATTTTTGCCCCCCCCCCCTTCCCCAACTTTGGGCGGTTAGTTTTTTTAATTTTAGTCTTCTGGGAGCCCAGTGAATATGCAAACAAAATTTGGATGAGTTTGGTCCAAGAGACTATATTTTCATTTTTTGACCCCACAGCTTTGGCTTTAGAAAAAAAATTAATCTTTATTATAAGTTCATTTTATATTATATTTCATTTTTCTTGTTTCTTTAGTTTGAAAATCTTATAATTTTAATTTTTAACCTCCCGCCCCCCCCCCCCTTAATTTTGAGTTCTAATCAGCTCTTAATCTCAATGGACTAAAACTACATGTGAAATTTCGTTTTGATATTCACAGTAGTTTTTGAGCTAACTCTTGCACAAAAATTTTGCTATAGAACAGACGCACTAACAGACTAACAGACATTTTGACAAAACATTTATTATCTCGAAAAATATAATTTTTTCGTTGTTCACTTATTAGGGCTTTTGAGTAGACCGAAATGCCATGGTTTCCCCCATTTTTAACCGACTTCACAAAAGGAGGAGGTTCTCTATTCGACTGATTTTTTTTTTTTTTTTTTTTTTTGTGCCTATGTTACCTCATATCTCCGCCAATTGTCAACCGATTTTGAAATTTTTTTTGCATTGGGTCCAGTCTAGCTTCCGATTGGTCCCATTTTTTTTCGTTTTTTTTCATAGGTATTAGACCTTTTTTATTAGGTTTGTTTAGGTCTAACTTCTTTGTTTATGAACCGATTTCGATGGTTCTTTTTTTATCCGAAAGGGGGTTTCTTAGGGATGGTGTCATATTAATTTGGTCAAGTTGTGATGATATGATCAATATTAATAACATCACTAAAAAGAGAAAAATAAAAATAATTTTTAAGAAAAAAATAAAAACCGACTTCAAAAAAATTAAAAACAACAAATAAAATACCTTTTATGAATCGCACTCGACGGATCTTACTTAGTACGTTTGGCGGGTACGCTCGCTTATAGGTATAGTTCGTTTGGCACTGACTTCAAAAAGTAATTTCATGTTAATATTTCGTCGTTTAGTTGTAACTAAATAAGATAATAATTATTTTATACCTTTTAGTGTATTTTATATGTTGCATTTAATTTTTTGAAGTCGGTTTTTATTTTTTTCTTAAAAATTATTTTTTAAAATCAAAATAGTTTAAGCGGTTTTTGAGATATTTCGAAACAACGAAGCAAAAAAAACACTTTTTCCATGCACGACTACAATACTTGACCATACCCTGTATGGTAAAGTAAAAAATATACTTTGTTTTATAGAATTTCGCTATACTGAGCTATTTTAATAAGATAAAGTAAAAATATGCACATAAAGATTTTTAAAATGTCTAATATTCATCTATTGTTATTTAAGGTAGTTGCGAGTGGTGAACCGCGACCTAATATCGTGTACACCTACTTCCACTTGCACTTTCATTTCCAAGTAGAGGACAATAGATAAAGGAACATTATCTAATGAATTCCAATATAATTCCACATAATTCCAAAGATGTATACACCTAATTCCAATCGCGGTTCACCTCTCGGAAAGTTGCCTTTTGAATGTCCAGTTAAATAAATAAATATAACAAGTTAATGGTTTTCTTAACCATTAAGCACACCGGAAGATCTTATTTCATCTAGGTACCCATGTATAATCTATTATGTGATAATAAATGTGGTTGTTTGAACAAGAGGTGATAATTCAATTAACATTTGGTGAATAAACAATAACAACAACAACAGGAATACAATAAGGAAATTTAATAAGCAGAGAGAGAGAGAAAAAAATAATAAATGAATTGTGCAAGCAAAAGAAACATTTCCTTTTTTTTTATTTCAATTAACTCACAATTTTAGTCCATAATAGAATTCTACTTTTTAAGGGTTCCGTTTGAAAAAAAAAATAAACTGGTGTGGGCACCACACGACATTAGTTTCTCTTTTATTCAAAATTATCATGCCAATTTTAATAATTAAAATTACTTCAATTTGGGATTCGCCCAAGCTGTTTTGAAAAAATAAAAAATAAAAACAAGCTTGAGTTGTTTACCAAAAAAGAATTTAGTCTTTTTGATTTTAAGTCGATTCTTCCACGTTTTCAGTAGAGGTTGCCATTAATAGTCAAAACATCAAAAATGGAATGCAATAAGGTTATTCCTCTAGTATTAGATAAGAATCGATCGTTATTTTTGATTTTAAGTCGATTCCTCCATGTCTTCAGCAATGGTTACCAATAATAATCGAAGGGTCAAAAATCTAAGGTAGAATTATTATTCCTCAAGTATTAGATGAGAATCAATCGCTATTTTTGATTTTAAGTCGATTCCTCCATGTCTTAAGCAATGATTACCAATAATAACCGAAATGTCAAAAATCCAATGTAGAATTGTTATTCCTCGACTGTTAAATGAGAATCGATCATTATTTTTGAATTAAAGTCAACATGAACTGCAAATTGCAAGTGATATCTGATTTATATAAAGGAATAAACATATTAATATTTCAAATGAATTTGGATAAAGTTTAGCAACGATCCGTTGCAGTTTATTTTTTGTGTCTATGTTACCTGATATCTTCGCCAATTGTGAATCGATTTTGATGATTTTTTTTGTATTGGGTTAAGTCTAGTTTCCGATTGGTCCCGTTTTTTTTTCATTGGTATTGGACCTTTTTTGATATGTTTGTTCAGGCATAACTTCTTTGTTTATGAATCGATTTTAATGATTCTTTTTTTATTGGAAAGATGGTACAGTAGGGGTGGTACCATATTAATTTGGTCAAGTTCTGAAGATATGATCAATGACGAAATAACGTAAATCTCCAATTCTTATGATCAAATTATCGAAATTACAATAAATAAAATCTTAAAACATTCATTTAAAACCCGCAAACGTTTCGAGAGAATTTCTATATTTATGAATTGAATTTTATCGTTTTCTGATTCATTCGCCCGACGCTTTCTCTTACGAGATGCATGCAAGGTATTATATTAAGTCACTATTAATAACATCACTAAAAAGAGAAAAATGAAAATAATTTTTATAAAAAAAAACAAAACCGACTTCAAAAAAATTAAATGCAACAAATTAAATAATAATAACTTAAAAATCAAATGAAATACACTAAGAGGTATAAAATAAAAATCTTATTTAGTTACAAATAAACGACGAAATATTAACATGAAATTACTTTTTGAAGTCGGTGCCAAACATATACTTTTTATGAATCGCACTCGACGGATCTTACTTAGTACATTTGGCGGGTACGCTCGCTTACCTATATAGTTTTTTTGGCACCGACTTCAAAAAGTAATTTCATGTTAATATTTCGTCGTTTATTTGTAACTAAATAAGATAATTATTTTATACCCTTTAGTGTATTTTATTTGATTTTTAAGTTATTATTATGTAGCGGCCCGCCCTCGCTCATAGCGGCGAGCCTTGAGACACGGCCGCTAGATGACTCAGTCGGATTGTTGAGTCGCTTTTGCATGAGTGAAATATATTCACCCATGCTATAATTAAAGTGACTCGATTCGACTGGAGAAGCGAATGGGATTCGAACATTCGAATCTGGGGGGGGCCACCGCCATCCAGCAGCCCCTCCCCTGCACACACCCTATATGAACACGCAACCTACAACTCTGCATACGCAAGATTGTTAGGACCCCATCGACTTGATGGGGGGCGCGGCATCAAAGCGCCACACAGCACTCGGCACAAGAGAGCCCTAACAACAATTATTTTATTTGTTCCATTTAATTTTTTTGAAGTCGGTTTTATATTTTTTTATAAAAATTATGGTAACGTAATCCTCCTTTTTGACCAAAGTGATTGACTGACCTTTGACAGCTCTTGACACTATTATCTCATTTTCTGTTTTTTGATGTTTCTATTTTCATCTTGGAGAACCAAGCTATGGTGTTTCTTAAGTGAAACTACACTCCCTTTACTTTTTTAATTCAGATTTATTATATTACATTTCTTTTTTATCAAAGTTTCTTCTTCTTATTCTTCGTTTCTTACTCATACAATAAAATTTGAAATGTTTGATTGATTATCTATTTCAAAATGGCATATAAATAAATTATCTTTTTGTTGTTATTGAATAGGGAACGAATTCCAGGTCTTGGAGATGCAATGAGTTTAGAGAAAGTCTGTCTGTCTGCATGGCCTGTGTGTATTCTCCAATAAGCCAATTTTTCACTCTCGGTAGCCTCAATTAAAGAGAAGTTTCCACTATATGTCTGTTTGTCTTCCTGGAGCTTGTAAACGAGTCGTCGTCTTCGTCCTCGTCGTCGTCGTCGTCGTTAGTCTTGAACTAAGCTCTTGAGTATGGCCCCGTGGCCTCGATCAGCTTATCAAACAGCTCTTTTCTCTTTCGGTACTATTACCGATGATTTATGGAAATTGTGACAAAAAAAAAATATACAAACACACAAACAACACGCTCTGATGTATAAAGGTATTAGTGAAGAATGCCGGCAGGTAAAGAATTTGCAGGTCACATCGGAAAATCTCTCGTTTTGTATCTAAGATTTAAAAGAATCTCGTAAAAAAAAGGTATTTCCGTTTCTACTACTACATACTTAGTTGGAAACAAAATAACATAATTTAAAATTAATCAAAAATAAACAATTATAATTAGTTTTTAGATAATTAAAAAATACAAATTAGAAAAATAATAATAATAACTAATTAAAAATGTATTCAATTGTAATAATAGATAAATAACAAATTAATTGGATCATACTATATTAAATAAATAAATAAATAATTTTTCATAAATATTTATATTTATTAATTTTGAAATAGTTTTCGGAGACGGATTGGTAAATTTAATATTGTAGGATTTGGATGAGGCAGTCCAGATTCAAAACAAGAGAAATAATATCTAAAAAGATGTCATTTAATTACACAAAGCTTTTTTCTCTCTTTATTTTTTCAAAAGGCGACGTTTCGGAAGTTTTTTCCTCCATCTTCAGGCGGAGATATTATTTCTCTTGTTTTGAATCTGAGCCGCCTCATCCAAATCCTACAATATTTTATATTTATTAATTTTATTCAAAGTAATTTAATCTCCAAGACGATCTGTATATCATCAACTATTTCAAAAATATTTTATTATTTATACTTGCTTTATTATTCCTTTTTAAAGTAACTGTTTTTTCAGAATTTTACATTTAACCCGATAATAAATGTTTCTAGATTGTTTTATAAAAGATTTGTATAGGTATAGTTAAATTAAATATATATAGTATATAAATAAATATAAATCTTTAATAAAAAAACATCTTCAAAAGTTTATTAAAATTCCAAAAGTTTCGAAAGAATTTTTTCCTTTATCAATGTTATTAAAAAAAATAAAATTCCAAGAATAAAAAAATCGATTTATGAAATGTATGATATAAAGTAGGGATGTTATGAATATTCGCATCATTTTAAACATTCGTATCGTTTGATGCGAATGTTTTGCGAATTCGAATGCGTGTGAAAGTCGCAAACGATTTTTGAACAATTAACACAAGTTCTGTGAAGAGTATTATTCTCATCTTGAATGAAACACTGTGAGGTGACTAATTTGAAAGGCGAAAATTGGTAGGATGATTTCAAGGGGGAGGTAATTTCCAAACTCAAAGATTTTCTGATTTAATGTGTTCAATTCAATTTAAAAATATAGGCAAGTTCAAACATGAATTAGTAAAAATGTCTCAAATCACGAGAGATTGTTATCTGCCAAGTCTGAGCTCTCTAGATTATTACATGTCAGAATGGTTGTTTTCACCTCCTTGGCTATTGAACCAGAGTGCTAAAAATGCAACCCGGGACAATGGGTAACCTGTGAGTTAAACTTTCCTGAAATATTATCACGCGAAATATTCTATACGTGCTGATTGTTCTGCTAAAAGTGTCATAAGCAATCTAGCAGGAATCCTGGACTCCTCAAACGAAGACGAAGGCTCCGATTTAGAATCTGGGGATAATAGGGACACACAGGAACGTGAAATTAAAGCTCAATTGAAGGCATATCTCAAGGAAAAACGAGCCTCTATCGATGAAAACCCTATGGGCTGGTGGAAAACTAAATTGAAATACGACAAATTGTCAGATCTTGCTCGCAAGTATCTCAGCGCTCCATCAGGCAGCGTTCTGAGAGAACGGAGCCGGCCTTATATATGAGCCACTCAGAATGGGTTAAAATGCTGCCAAATTGCTCTTTATTAAATGTAATTTGCCTCTTTTAAAATTTGACTATTAAACAAAACTATTCTATTCTATGTTACGTACGAGTATAATGATAATTATTGAATATGACTGCAACATTAAAATTTTTAATGACTTTCCCGCATTTGCACATTCGCATTTATTTATTTATTTTATTTGATAATATCAAACATTCTAATTTGTGATCTTTTCTATATTTGTTGTTCAATTATTATCATCTATTTCATTGAAAAGTGAATTTATTTTTATTTAGGAACAAATCAAAGATTTTAGTAGAAATATTTTTACATTGCATATCAGAGGGTTTCGTCCCCTTGGGAATCGAACCCAAGCGCTAACTAAGCTTGCCGGGCTGTTAGCCAAACCCTTAAGACAAATCTCTCTCCGATATGCAACATATCGATATGCAACATATCGAACCCAAGCGCTAACTAAGCTTGCCGGGCTGTTAGCCAAACCCTTAAGACAAATCTCTCTCCGATATGCAACATATATAAGAAATAAATAAATATAAGAAATAAAATTCCATCTTTTTTCAAAAAAATAAACTCAAAAAAGATGCTTAAATCTTTACATTAATCATTTAAATATAGGAACCGAAACTGAAAACTTTTTTAAGTTTAGCCTGATTTTTTACTATTCCATTCGAGTTGAAAGGAGTGAAAAATTTGTAGCTTTATTTCTTATATATGTTGCATATCGGAGAGAGATTTGTCTTAAGGGTTTGGCTAACAGCCCGGCAAGCTTAGTTAGCGCATGGGTTCGATTCCCAAGGGGACGAAACCCTCTGATATGCAATGCAAAAATATTTCTACTAAAATCTTTGATTTGTTCCTAAATAAAAATAAATTCACTTTTCAATATTATATAATTGGTTGATTTTGAAAAAATTCCATCTTTTTTCAAAAAAAGAAACTCAAAAAAGATGCTTAAATCTTTACATTAATCATCTATTTCATGTTCAGCTGTTGTTGTTAAATGAGTCAAGATGAGTTGTCAGGCAGGCAGGCAGGTAATGCGTCTGTCCTGTCTCATGTCCATCTCTCATGCCTTCACGTTTCCTCCCTTTTTATTATTTCTTATCACATACTGGTGAAACACTCACTCTCCCGCTAGACATGCTCTTGGCTGCCACTGGACATTGCACATACTAGTATAATCCAGACACCATTCACACACTTAATCTCTGTCTATCAATACCAAATTTATCTATTACATTATTTAGGGGCCCGTGTTAGACAATAAATTTAAGAAGGCAAGCATGTGGTTATAAAAATTTCATATTAAAATTTACAATCAAAATATTAAGAGAAATGACATTGAGAAAACTAATCGAGAAAAAACAACAAACTGGCATTATTAATACAATAAATAATGCCTTAATTTGGTCAATTTTTAATAAAATTATTTTGAAATAATAGAACACAAAAATTTGACTAACAAAAAGACAAGAGCCTTAAATTTTTTATTTTTTTAATAAGAAGTTTATTAAATAAATTTATAATTTTCTCATTAATATATAAAAGAATAATTAACACATTAATGAGAATTGTTTTGATCGCGCTTTTTGAACAAGATATATATCGCGAGACTACTGCTGGTTGAAGTTATTGGAGTCTGCTGAGTCTTAAATCTGGACTAAGAGAGAATGAAAAAGATATGATCCATTTAGCTATAATCCAACGTCATTATTGCGTTTAGCCCGCATGACACTTGGATGGATCACCAAATGTATTTGAAATCTGAGAAGTTAAATATTCATATATATTTTAAGTTAGAAATATATAAGTTCAGATATTATTTTCACTTAATATTTGACAAAAATCACCTTCATTCGATTCGCGATTGAATCAAATAGGGAAACATACGATTAAGTTTATTAAATTTAATTCAAGACGTTTTAACAAAGCCGAGTATAAAATTCAGAAAAATCAGATACTTTTTAAGAAAATTATTTTGAAATAACAAAATAGAAAATTTGTGCTAAAGAATGTATAAAAAAAAAAAAAAAAAATAAGGGTTTTTAATGAAACATTATTTTCATTTGATTCAACGAAGATTAAGAAGTTTAAATCTGAAATTTGATAAAGTTTGGATCAAGTGGCTGTTCACAAAGGACCTTAAGGTTATTTAATGAGAGAGTCACTAAATTGATGCGTGCAAGCTTGGCCTCCTTAGACATAGAGGCTATTTTACTCCCAGTCAACTTCTTACACTGTATAGGGCCCAAATTTGTCCCTGTCTCAAAAATAGCTCTCATCTGTGGAGGGATGCCTCCAAGCATTCTCTGGATGCAATTCAGAAGCGAGCAATTAAACTAATAGGAGCCCCGGCTCTAACTAACTCACTCGACTCCCTGGCGCACCGAAGAACCGTTCTGCCCCTTCCCTGTACTACAGATACTATCATGGTGTCTGTTCAGTCGAGCTGAAGTCAATTATCCTCCCTAAAGCCTCTTTATGAGAAACACGCGGTTTTCTAACGCTCAGCACCCCTTCGCTGACAAATTAAATAAAAATCGAACCAGAGCCTCCACCAACTCTTTTATCACGACCTACTTTTTAACTCCGGTTCTGAACGGCTAATTTGGAGAGGTTGACTAGGCAATTATACTCTTGGTAGGTTGCCATTACTTTCCAAGAGGAGGCGACTGCAAATATCTATCTGCCGAGACTCGGTCTCGAACCAACGATCTTCGAGTCAGCGACCCGACACTCTAGCCACTGACCCACAGTCACCTTAATATATATTTACTCTTTTATAAAATTTCAAATCTATTATACATAGATGGGGGGTCGGGTAGGCTAGGCGGTAGCATGTCAGCCAGCTAACCAAGAGGACCCGAGTTCGAATCCGACTCGAGGCATCCGGCTAAAATCTGACCCCCGAGGTAGAGATAAATTTAAATAAAATAAATAGTATCGTAAATGGCTTATGGCTAGAAAGGCCGAAAAGCCAACAAAAAAAAAAAAAAAAATATTATACATAGATATTAAATTTTATTTCTTGTCTAACCCCATCACCTTATTTTGCATCAGCCCTTATGTCAAGGGGGTTCAAAGAGGCTTTTACCAGTTTAAAATAAATCTTAATATTATTAATCTGATAATACTTTTGAAGAACAATAATTGCATTAAAGCTCCGCTAATTATATTAGAAAGAACATGTATTCAGCAATGGAAATTAGTTCCTTGTTAGGGACCATATATTTATTTATTTATTTAATTGAAGCTTTTATTTTTGTGATTAATTTTATTAAGAGTTGAAATTTCATTAAAATCACACATAATTAATTATTTATTGAACTCGAATAAAACTACGACGTTTCGATCGACGTATTGTTCGAGAGAGAACGGTCGTAGAATAAGTCGATCGAAACGTCGTAGTTTTATTGTATTATTTATTCGAGTTCAATAAATAATTATAATTAATTATGTGTGATTTAAATAAAATTTCAACTCTTAATTTATTTAATTTTTTTTTTTGTTAAGTTTTGGTAAGTATCTATTGTTTTTGATTTATAATATTTGAAATTAAGATAAATCACACTGAAAAGATCTAGTTGATGATTGAATCATAAGGAAAAATCAGAGTGTTTGTCCTCTGCTTGATGCAAATAAACATATACTTATATATCTATAATTTATTTGTTAGAGTATAGTTTAAGGTTTGACCTTCATCATTAATTTTTTCAATATAGAAATATTTTTTCTCTTATATCCAAGTGAACCGCGAAATTCTAAATAATTTTATTTAATAATCTGATAGTTAATTCTACATATGGAAAACTATTTAATTATTTTTGAAAATTTTCCTTCTTTGATCCAGGAATGAATGCATTTTACCAACACGTCACAAAAGGCTCATCCTATCAAGAAAGCTCTTAGATTCGTGACGTGTTGGTAAAATGCATTCCTCGATCAAAGAAAGAAAGATCACAGGTTCGAATCCTGTCGAGTGATCATTCATTTTTTTCAAAAATAATTAAATAGTTCTCGATAAGTAGAATTAACTATTAAATAGAATTATTTTAAATTTTGCGGTTCACTTGAATTAAAAACAAATAAAAACTAATGTTTAAAAGTATATTTATTTTTAACCGACTTTAAAAAAGGAGGAGGTTCTCTATTCGACTGAATTTTTTTTTTTTTTTTTTTTTTTGTGCCTATGTTACCTCATATCTCCGCCAATTGTCAACCGATTTTGAAAATTTTTTGCATTGGGTCCAGTCTAGCTTCCGATTGGTCCCATTTTTTTCGTTTTTTTCCATAGGTATTAGACCTTTTTTATTAGGTTTGTTTGACCTAACCTCTTTGTTTATGAACCGATTTCGATGGTTCTTTTTTTATCCTAAAGGGGTGTCTTAGGGATGGTGTCATATTAATTTGGCCAAGTTCTGATGATATGATCACTATTAATAATATCACTAAAAAGAGAAAAATAAAAATAATTTTTAAGAAAAAATAAAAACCGACTTCAAAAATTAAATACAACAAATAAAATACAATAAAAGGTATAAAATAATTATTATCTTATTTAGTTACAACTAAACGACGAAATATTAAAATGAAATTACTTTTTGAAGTCGGTGTCAAACTTATACCTTTTATGAATCGCACTCGACGGATCTTACTTAGTACGTTTGGCGGGTACGCTCGCTTATAGGTATAGTTTGTTTGGTACCGACTTCAAAAAGCAATTTCATGTTAATATTTCGTGGTTTAGTTGTAACTAAATAAGATAATAATTATTTTATACCTTTTAGTGTATTTTATTTGTTGTATTTGAATTTTTGAAGTCGGTTTTTATTTTTTTCTTAAAAATTATTTTTTCTCTTATATGTTTATTTGCATCATAACCTGAATGATTTCACCTTACGAATCAAACTCATGACGTCACTCGAAGCAATGTTTCCCCCAAAAGTAGTTAACACTTTAAAAAGGATAGGAGTTTTGTGATGTGATATCGTAGTTTAATAGAAGATCGTACCTGGTCTGTGATTGTGCCTAGATGTTGTACATCCTCTGTCTCTACAACGTCCTTCCTCTCCTCGTGGCTTTTGACCACCACCTGGTCACTCTGCCTTAAGAGGCCAGAAGTCGGACAGAGAGCCGTCGTCGACGTCGAGGGTGGCAGAGGAGCCGCGTCCACTTCATCCTCATCACCGCCCATTGTACGATGCTACAACATTACAAAATCAACAACAACACAATTAATATCTCTTCCCTGGTGTAGTTAATAGATAAGACAAACTAGATTAATAAAAATGGTAATATATTAATTGTTGAAAGTATCGCTCCTTTTTGTTATGAGGTTTGTAAGACCTCAAGGAAGCTGTTAGTTACTTTATAATAAAATAGAAATGTTTCGATAGTGCCTGCTGGTTTGATTATCTAGTTAATTAATGTTATGCATATATGATATCCTGTAAAGAAAAAGTGGAGGGGAGACAAGGTAGTTCTCTGCAAAAGCGTATGAAATAAAAGATAAAACAATTTAACGTTGATATAAAATTTATTCAGATATTAATAAAGGGAAGGTTTTGATATAAGTGTGGTTAGGTGGATTGATTAAGAAGAGGTATTGTATTTGGGAAAAGTATAGGTTATTGGAGGCTGGCTCGCCGTTCCAATTGTTCCCTTGCGAAAAAATGCACTGATTGTGCGTTTTTTAAGCGTCTATGCTCGACGCTCCAATTCCGGGGCTATTTGCCCGGAAAAGTTAGTGTGTTTCTTGCCGCCTGAGTGGGCAAAGGAGCATATAAGTTTTGTTGGCCACCAAGCGAGCGGGTGCCAAAAAACATATTTTGCTAAGCGCGGTTTAGCGCTATTAAAGAAAACCTTGAGTGGTTTCTGGGCATGGGTTTGTATAGATTTTGTGATTCGTCAATCGAGTGGACGGAAAAACATATACATTGAGGTAACCTTAAGGATAAAAGAGAGAAAATAATTAAAGATATGAACACGTATAGGATATGAATTTTAGCTATCAGAAAGAATATTCTTACCTTCAGGCTCGTACAAGCCTAGCGAATAGCACACAGAGTAATTCTAAGTGATGTTTACCCTTTGGCAGTTGATAGTATAAGAATGGTTTGGCGCGGTCGCCAGGGTCTCGAGAGAAAAAATGTTGGTGGGGAGGGTAGTTGCAGATGCCGACTATAGGGGTCTGAGTGCGTTAATAAAGTGACTGATTTGAACATGTGAAAAATTGTGGCAATTTTGAACATTAATATCTATTTACTCTTATCTTTATTAAAGATGTTTCACCTTGCACCAACACCACAATCTCTACTGATTATTAATATCTTCGTCAAAAAGAGGTCGACCTCTGCTTGATGCAAATAAACATCTATCTACATATTTATAATACTACCTTGATCACAAAGTTTCAGGAATATCCACCCTGCGGCGCTCTAAGTTACCCTATTTTAGTTTCTTTGTTGTTAGATTGCCACATCTCTCATTGACATTTAAGCCAATTTTGAGCTTCATAACTTGAAATTTGTAAAAGTTACCTCCTTTTGAACAAGTCTACCTGTGTGGGTGTTTCCGATTTTAGCAATGAAATTGCATTTGCAGCAACGAGCTTGTATTAAATTTTGCGTTAAAAACGGATTAAACGGTTCGAAGACCTTTGAAATGTTGATGAAGTGTTTCGGTAACGATATTCTATCGAAAACAAACGTTTGTGTGTGGCACGAACGTTTCACAATTGGTCGTGCCTCTCTCGAAGATGACAGACCGACGACATCGAAAACCGACGAAAATCAAAGAAATGTTGGCCGAAAACCGTAAATTGACCATTAGAGAGATGGCAGAGGACTTGAACATCGCTTATGGATCCATTCAAGACATTTTGTAGAATTATTTGGGTTTGAGACGGGTCGCTGCAAAACTGGTGCCGAGGGGCCGTCGCACAGTGACATCGTTTTCAGCAACTTTTTTAACAAACACGGAACCAATACCATCCAACACCCATCGAATTCGCCTGATTTAGTTCCCTGCAACTTCTTCATGTTCAGTCGACTCAAAAAACCGCTTCGGGAAATGCGTTTTGCCATCCAAAAGGAGATAATACAAAAATCGCAGACAGCTCTGAAGGCCATACCGAAAATCGAATATAAAAAATGTTTCGAGGATTGGATTAAGCGCTGGCATAAGTGCGTTGCAGTCAGTGGGGAGTACTTTGAAGGGGACAATATCGAATTTGATGAATAAGTTTGTATTTTTAATTTTATGAATAAATTCCTGAAACTTTTTGATCAAGGTAGTATATAATATTTATTTATTCATTTATTACTTAAATTATATATACTATACTGTGTAAATTGAATTGAGAAAAAGTAAAAATGGCTCTTTTTAAAAAAAAACTATATTCTATGGCTATAATGGGGTGTCCTGTATCACAACGATAAACGTGAACATGTGATAGGGTAATTTACGATGGTCCTGAATTTAATTTTTTTTTAAATACAAGTCTTATAGTTTTCGAGGTTAGATATTTTTTGAAAATGGTGAAAATCGCTATCCTGCCTTAAATAATGAGATGCTGTGGCTACAAATTTACATATTTTATTTTTATAATTTTTAAATTGAAAGTTTCTTTTTGCCGAGAATAGCAGAATTTTTATAAATTGAAGGAGATAATAAAAGAGAGTCCACGTATAAATCTCACTCTAAATTTCTTACATACATTAATTCCTGTAAATCAATTGTAGAGCCTGATGAAGAGGGCAAGGGTCTCGAAACTATAGTGTCGTTATAAATAGATTAAAAATTAAAAATTCCAGCAGAAGACACACTCTTTTATTGTCTCCTTCAATTCTAATTTTTATTTTGCATCCTAAATAATCCTCCTATTGACCGGAATTCAAAATAAAAACATAAGGACTATACTTTTGGGTAAAAAATATTTTTGCCGGACTTGTTTTAAAAAATTTTGATCAGTTAACTTTGAACCATTTTTAATGTAAATAAACTGCAACGGTTGTTAAACTTTATCCAAATTCATTTGAAAAATTAATATGTTTATTCCCTTATTATTTATCAGATATCACTTGCAATTTGTAGTTCATGTTGACTTTAATTCAAAAATAATAATCGATTCTCATTTAATACCTGAGGAATAACAATTCTACATTGGATTTATGACGTTTCGATTATTATTAGTAACCATTGCTGAAGACATGGAGGAATCGACTTAAAATCAAAAATAGTAGATTAAAAATTCACAGTTCTTTAGACAATGTTTTTTATTGAAGCTCCTATTCAATTTTTGTTTTTTAGGGGTGGTCCCATATTAATTTGGTCAAGTTGTGATAATATGATCAATGACAAAATAACCGAAATCTCCAATTCTTATGTGCAATTAATCGAAATTATAATAAATATAAAATATTTTATAAAAGAAAAAAATAATCTTAAAACGTTTATTTTAAACCCGCTAACGTTTCAAAATAATGTCTTTATTTATAAATTTTATTTTATTATCATATTTCTGATTCCTTTGCCCGAATCTTTCTCTTTCGAGATGCATGCAAGGTATTATCATAAGTCACTATTCCTAACATCACTAAAAATAAAAAAAATAAAACCGACTTCAAAAAAATTAAATGCAACAAATAAAATAATAAGAACTCAAAAATCAAACAAAATGAACTAAAAGGTATAAAATAATTATCTTATTTAGTTACAACTTTTTTTTTTTTATTTTTTTAATGTCCCCGGGAACAAAGCCCATTTAGACAGCACATAAGTAGAGTACTAGAAGAGTTAGTGAGGGAGCCGAGTTTTCAGCCGGTAGAAATTTTTATTTGCCAGCCAGGATCGAACCCCGGACCTCCACTCCAACATTGTCATAACCGATCGATGCCGAAGTGAGGCCAGCGCGTTAGCTGACTGAGCTACCCGACTCCCCTAGTTACAACTAAACGACGAAATATTTACGATGAAATCACTTTTTGAAGCCGGTGCTAAACAAACTATATAAGCGAGCTTACGCAATGTTGTCATCATTAAACGCCAAACGTACTAAGTAAGATCCGTAAAATGTATAAGTTTGGCACCGACTTCAAAAAGGAATTTCATGTAACAATTTCGTCGTATTTTTAACCGACTTCAAAAAAGGAGGATGTTCTCTATTCGACTGAATTTTTTTTTTTTTTTTTTTTTGTGCCTATGTTACCTCATCATCTCCGCCAATTGTCAACCGATTTTGAAAATTTTTTTGCATTGGGTCCAGTCTAGCTTCCGATTGGTCCCATTTTTTTCGATTTTTTTTCATAGGTATTAGACCTTTTTATTAGGTTTGTTTAGACCTAACCTCTTTGTTTATGAACCGATTTCGATGGTTCTTTTTTATCCGAAAGAGGGTGTCTTAGGGATGGTGTCATATTAATTTGGTCAAGTTCTGATGATATGATCACTATTAATAACATCACTAAAAAGAGAAAAATAAAAATTTTAAGAAAAAAATAAAAACCGACTTCAAAAAATTAAATGCAACAAATAAAATACACTAAAAGGTATAAAATAATTATTATCTTATTTAGTTACAACTAAACGACGAAATATTAACACGAAATTACTTTTTTGAATTCGGTACCAAACAAACTATACCTATAAGCGAGCATATCCTCCAAACGTACTAAGTAAGATCCGTCGAGTGCGATTCATAAAAGGTATATGTTTGGCACCGACTTCAAAAAGTAATTTCGTGTTAATATTTCGTCGTTTAGTTGTAACTAAATAAGATAATAATTATTTTATACCTTTTAGTGTATTTTATTTGTTGCATTTAATTTTTTGAAGTCGGTTTTTATTTTTTTCTTAAAAATTTTTATAGTTGTTGCATTTAATTTTTTTCTTAATTATTTATTTATTTTTCAAAAAAAAAACTTCTTAAGCTTTAAAGATTGAAAGATACTGGCGAGTAGTTTTGGAGAGGGGATTGGGGTATTTGGAGAAAGAAGAAGAAGACGAAGCAGAAGAGGACCGAGCAGGAGGAGGGTCAAACTCCGGGTTCACTGGACCCTCTCTCTCTCTACCTTGATTGGAATCTATCGTTTACTTGATGACGTAACTGAGCACAGGGAGTATGATCACAGACGGACAGACAAACATGAGGCAAGCCACCATGTTAATTGTTCCCTCCAGTAATATTCAAACTAACTAGGTTAGATATCCATTCCCTTCTCCTCTTTTTAACCCCCCCTGCCCCCCGGTCCCCTTTTTGACACCCTCTCTCTATTCTTTTCAATTTTCATTTTTTTCCAACTTTTGGCACCTTGTTGCTAAATATGCAACAACAAGTGTCTGTTTGTCTGATTATTATTTCTTCTCTCTCACTTTATCGTTTGCATCAATGACTTCACTAATAAGGAAGTCTTATACAATTGCTTACAAGATTTCTAAAATCAGAATCAGAAATATATATGAAATGACTGATGATCACGTTCATGATCCCAATATGGTTTGTATGGTTCTAGTGATTACACTATCAAAATCATCAAATTTTAAATTGTATTATATAATATAACTAGTTGCGTACGACCGTCTTCGGTGGGATTCTTGTTAACCGCAGGCTTGCCCCCTGACCCTGTTTTTTTTTAATTTTAAATTCAAGTAAAAAGGTCAATTTTTATTTTAAGTTAGAAATAAATCAAATAATTTTTATAAAAAAAATAATAATAAAACCGACTTCAAAATAAAAATTAAATGTAAAATAATGAGAATTCAAAAATCATATAAAATGAACTAAAGGTATAAAATAATTGTTTGAAAGTATCGCTCCTTTTTGTTATGAGGGTTGTAAGTCCCCAAGGTAGCTGTTTTTTTACTTTATAATAAAAGAAATGTTTCGATAGGGGCTGTTCTGATTATCTAGTTAATTAATGCTATACATATATGATATCCTGTAAAAGAAAAAATGGAGGGAAGACAAGGGTAGTTCTCTTCAAAGGTGTATGAAATAAAAAAGGTAAAACAATTTAACGTTTATATAAAATTTATTAATTAATCAACAAAGGGGAAGGTTTTATATTTGTGGAGTGGTGTAGATTGATCAAGAAGAGTGTTTGGGAAAGGTATAGGCCATTTGGAGCCTGGCTCCCGTTCTTCGATTCCTTGCGCAAAATTGAATGCGCCGTGTAGGGGCTGTGGGCGCTGCTCAAGATGTGGAGCGCTAAAATGCCCTTGGGTTGCCCTTTCTGAATTTGCTCAGAAAAAGAAAGGGTTGGGTTTCTTGCCGCCGTGATGGGTAAGGTAGTTTATATGTTTTGTTGGTTGCCAAGCGATCGGGCAAACCAAAAAACATATATTTTGCTAAGCTTGGCAAAACTTATATATTGATGAACCTTTCAGGATAAAAGAGAAAAATAATTAAAGAAATGAACACGTATAGGATATGAATTTTAGCTATCAGAATATTCTTACCTTTCAGGCCCATACAAGTCTAGCGAATAACACACCTAATGCAATTCTAAGAGATGTTTACCATGGGGAGGTTAATATAATATATAAGAGCCTAGATTAATTTTTAACGACGCTCTGAGAATGCTGCCGACAGGGAGCGCTGATGCCGTCGGTATATTTGCGGCAATTTTAAATATAATTTTAATTGTAATTTGAAATGAAAGACTCCAATTGATTTTAAATTAAGAAACATTAAATATATTGATAATTATTCCTCCCCCCGGGGTCCGATTGCGCTGGTGAAGTTACTCATTTGACTAGTGAAAAATTGTGGCAATTTTGAACAATAATTATCTAATTTAGTTACAATTAAACGACGAAATATTAATATGAAATCACTTTTTGAAGTCGGTGACAAGCATATAAATTTTATGAATCACGCTTGACGGATTTTACTTAGTGCGTTTGGCGAGTACGCTCGCTTATATAGTTTGTTTAGTTGATTTTTATATCATGTTTTTGTTTTGTTTTTGAAAAATACTAAAGTTCAAGAATTAATAAAATAAAATCGAAAAAAAATAATTATAAATTTCTAGTGACACAACCACCTGTGAATAATTAGTTTAATTAAGACTAAACCTATTGAATTAAAGCTACCAGAAGATTATAGATGTTGACATATCGATTTGTCGACCCAAGAACCCCCTAATACGTGATTTTCATTGAACTCGTTAGACCCGTTTTCTAGAAACCAATTCTATAGTAATATACACATAAATACAAGAATTGTTCATTTATTGGTATAAGATTATTTTTTTCACTAAAATTTTAAATTATCTAAATTTATCATTGAATCGTTATTAAAACTTATGCGTGATCAGCCAAGTGCCCAAACCCTACACTGAAAAAACAATTTCTTTATAGTAAATATATTGATAGAGTTGAGCATTTTTAACGAGCTCTTATTTATTCCAAAAATATTTTATTAATAATCAAGATATATCGAAATCAATCCAAATATGACCAAATTTTTAGGTATTTATAATCCAAATTTATTATATACTTGATTGATCTATTTTATTCGTTATAAATGAATAAAATTTATAATTCCAGCAGAAGACACACTTTTTATTATCTCCTTCAGTATTTTATTCTATTAGATATCTCTTAATATCAAATGAATGTGTTGTTTACTTCTAGTAAAACCTCTTATTATATCTAAACAAATGTTTTTTTATCATAAAACGACTTAGATTTTTTTGCAAATAGTGATATCTTAATAATTAAGATATTAAAAAAAATTAACAAAAGTTTTAAGAAGAAGAAATAGAAAATGAAGTAAAAACCCTGAAAAAATAGAAAGTCCCGGAGGCCTGACAACATATCCAATGGGATAAAGTCATGTAGGGTGGCGGCGAGCTTGTCCTGAAGATCACTCAAATGCTTCAGAACTTCTTGACACAATGTGTGAAATCCCTAAGTCCTGGAAAGAGAGCTTAATAATTCCTATATTTAAGAAAGGTAGTAAAGCAGACCTTAATAACTATCGTGGTATAACTTTACTAAATACTATCCTGAAAGCTCTTTACTAAAGTATATCCTTAACAAACTGCTGGTCTACATTAAACCGAGAAAGGAACAACAGGGTTTTAGAAAGAACCGCTCAACAACTGACGCTATATTTATTATACGACAAATAGTTGAAAAATCAATCGAATTCAACAACCCGGCAAACTTATGTTTCATAGATCTTAAAAAAGCTTTTGATCGGGTAAGATTAGAAGATATAATAGGTTGTCTCGGAGAAAGAGAGGTTCCAGAAAGATTAATTAGAATAATAAAGGATTTAAACACAAATACAAGAGCAAAAATCAAATCAAATAACCAGATATTGGGATCTATTTCAATAACAAGTGGAGTGAGGCAGGGCGATTCGTTAAGTCTGCAATGGTCCTGTGAATTGAACCATGATTTATTTTAATAATTAATTACATTCTTATTTTTATTCCTAATTGGGTCTAATTGAGGCAATCAATTAATCATCAAACAAGGGAAACTTATGAGTTCTGGGAAAACATAGTAAATGACCAGTGATTAACAACAGAGAAGAGCATTGACTTGAGTGAGTTCCACAGTACTGACATGAGTGCGGCGAGAGGGTGAGCATATATACTGCCATAGAAGTGCTCAGAATATACCTACACATATACTTTATATTCAAGTTCCGCAGTTCTGACATGAGTGTGGCGAATGAGTGAGCATCTACTGCTATCAATGTGGCTCTGAATACACCTACACATATACTTTATATTCAAGTTCCGCAGTATTGACTTGAGAGAGGCTATCAAGTGAGCTTATACTACCAGCGAAGTGCACAGAATACATATACAAATACCTATACTTTTATAATCAAGTTCCGCAGTGGATGACTTCAAGAGTGAGTAGAAGCGAGAACACAGACTTCTCCTTATTTATACATATACTTCTGCCTTATAATTGAATATACACGCAAGGCCAGGAGTGAATAGGAGAGCTCTACTGTCTTATATATACACATATATATATATCTACACACACAGCGGAGTGCCATACACACCTACGCGGAATCACCTGTTACAAGGAGTATACAACGAG
Source organism: Forficula auricularia (assembly GCA_024734495.1). Lineage (NCBI taxonomy): Eukaryota > Metazoa > Arthropoda > Insecta > Dermaptera > Forficulidae > Forficula > Forficula auricularia. The sequence continues at coordinate 15,002,054 of JALMQS010000030.1, read as the reverse complement.
CACACACACACACCGGAGGCTCCTCTCAGGACTTCGCTTGCAATACAGATACAGAGTGCATTGTACATCAATCAATAAAACCATCTCATTGTCTCTATAACCGCTGGTCTGTATAACATTATTTATAGTATTAGTACCAGGAAGCCCATTTCCCTACATCCTTCACTCATCACCTAAGATTTCATTCTCCATTTTAGGGACGTGCCACTTGGATCAGACACTGAGGGACACACCCACCCCATCAACAAATAGCGAAGCAGATTAAACTAAGATTAACGTAACAATATAAAGCCCAATTTCCCTAGTACATAAGTTACATTGCCCCCCCCTTGCCCCTTAATAACCCCCCACCCCCTCGTGTGAGTCCTTTGCTTCTTCAATCTCATTATGGATAAAATTTTATCATATTTGACGACCCATCTTGGATACAAAATGGGAGAAAACTCCATACAGGCTGTGTGCTATGCTGATGACGTGGTTTTGGTGTCGGACAGCGAGCAAAATCTGCAAACTCTCTTATCTCAATTCGATCAAATTGCAGAAAGATTAAATATGGAAATATCCATTGAAAAAACAAAATGTATTGTGATAGCGAAAGAACATCTTAAGTGTGAAATCAAACTTAAAAATATAACATTAGATCAAGTTGAAAAATTTAACTATTTGGGAGCCGAGATTTCGGCGCACAGAGATCTGAGCCAAGAGGTTAAAACCCAAGTAACAAAAGGTGCTAGGATAGCTGGATGTCTATATGGTTTGGTCTGGAAAAACAAATATATGTCAGCAAAAAGCAAAGTACGAATTTATAAGACCTGCGTACGTCCCGTGTTAACATATGCAGCAGAAACCAGAGCATCAACAATTACCACCCAACAACTACTCCGAACAACAGAGATGAGAATAATAAGGGCTATACATGGAAAAACATTAAGGGATAGAATCCGCAGCAAAGATCTAAGAGAACTAAGCGAAATCCAGGATATAGTGGAATGGATCGATGTGAGAAAGAGAGGATGGGGGGAACATGTGGAACGAATGACGGATGACCGCCTTGCAAAAATCGTGAAGGAAAATCGCCCACGTGGCACACGGAGCAGAGGGCGGCCGAAAAAAAGGTGGAAAGATGTCGCAGCAAGAAACTAACGTCTTTATTCTTTTTTTCTTATTGGAAGAACAGGCGAAAGCCTATGAGGAAGATGAAGAAGAAGAAGAAGAAGAAGAAGAAGAAGAAGAAGAAGAAGAACAAAAGTTTTGTTTACATTATTAATTGTTTTTTTTAATTTTAAAACCCAATTATGGATTAGAAGAAATATTAATATATATTAAAATTAGATTACCGTGTGCCTTAAATCAAATATAATAATCGTTCTCCACAAACTCTGGTGTTCCCGCCTAATCCCCCTCCACCTTCTTCCTTTTTTTTTTTTTTTTTTTTTTTTTTTTTTTTTTTATTTATATAAACGACCTTATTGATCAAACGGCAAACCCCACCTTCCATTGTTACGCCGACGATAGCACTCTACACGGCAAACCCTCTCTCCCGAATAATCGAATCAATATTGCCTCCTCAATTACTCTCGACCTAGACAAACTGAATAAATGGGGCTCTCAAAATTTAGTTAACTTTAATTCAAACAAGACTCAATGTTGTCTAATTTCTAGGCACCCGAAAATAGAGATTTCCCTGATATTCACTTCGATTCGAATACCCTGAAAATGTGTGACAGCCTATCCATGTTGGGCGTCTCTGTCGCATCTGACCTGTCTTGGAATGAACACATCTCCTCTGTGGCGAAATCTGCAGCAAGGAAGATTGGCTTCTTATTCAGGTCCAAGCGATTTTACAAACCCCACAACTTCTCACCATCTACAAGGCCCAAATCCGCCCCTGTCTCGAATACGGCTCTCATCTGTGGAGAGGAGCCTCAAAAATATTCTCTTGCTACCCTTGATGCAATTCAGAAACGAGCCGTCAGGCTAATTGACGATTCTACCCTCACCGACTCCCTCGACTCGCTGGCTCATCGAAGAGATGTCTCCGCCCTTTCCCTTTTCTATAGATACTATCACGGCAGGTGCTCTGATGAGATAAAATCAATAATTCCCCCCAAAGCATGCTTTGCACGCAGCACACGTTTTGCCGACTCCCAACACTCTTTTCGCGGTCAAATTAGAAAAGTGCCGGACCACTTCATTCGCGAATTCATATATCCCCATGACTTCAAGGAACTGGAACTCTCTCCCAGCCTCTATCTTTCCCAGCACCTATGATCTTCAAACCTTCAAAACCAGGGTGCATAGACACCTACGTCTACACCCTCTCACTTAAACAACTTTCCCTTCTCTTCGGTAATGCAAGGGTCTTTCGAGATCCATAGGGGCTACATCTTTACTGGTGCACCCCTTCTTGCATTCGATTGCATTTAAAAAAAAAAAAAAAATAATTCAACCAAATGATTAATTAAAATAAATATTTATATAATTCATTTAATTGAATAAAGTAGATTCTACATCAAATGAATATACTCATCTTCTAGCGAGAAATACAGTATCATATATTTATTATAAATAAAAATATTCAAGTTTATATCATTTCTTGTCGTAATTACATATTATTCCATTTAAATACCCAACTATTAAATTTAACTATTCCACTATTTTACTCAAATAACAATATTTTCATAATTTACTTATTGGTGCTTGGTTCAAATAGCGGCATCTTAACTATTAATATATCTAGAGTTGCTCCAAAAATATGAGAATACTTAAAATACGTATATCATTTATTCATATTGAACAGAGATCGATTTCGCCATAATTAACTTCACCATCTATTCATATCAAATATAATTTCTTAACTATAAATATATCGTTTTTTCAGTGTACCAGGATTTTTTTTAATAAGCATTTTTAAATCTTCTTAAATCCAGTTACGAGTTGAGTGCGAACCTTTGAACAGTGCACATCGCATGGGATTAGCTCCGAGTTCAGAGTCGAAGAAATAGAAAAGTGAGTAAAGCTTTGAAGGAAGAGATAAAGGATGAAATAAGATCTGAAATCTCCCATATTTCTAAAAAAATTGGAAGAAACTCAAGAATATACTAATGAAACACGATAATAGAATCGAGAGTGTAGAAGTGAAAGTAGACACAATGCAAAAACAGCAGAGCTGAAGAACATAATTCTGTTCGGTTTGCCGGAAATGGAAAAAGATATAGATTCGCTGGAAAATAATGTTATAGAATTGATAAATAAAAAAGTCTTTAAGGAATTCGATATAAGTCATGTAGACGAAATCAAAAGGCTTGGCAGACCTCAACAGAGTAAAATAAGGCCAATTCTAATAGCTCTAACTACAGTGAGAATAAAAACCAAAATCTTGAGGAATAAAAGGAGCTTAAACGGCTCTCAGCAATACATAACTGAGGATTTTACAAAAGAAGAGCTAGAAACCCGTAGAAAACTAATACCTCAATTAATCAAGGCCAGGGAAAGTGGAAAATATGCCATTATAAAACACGACCAACTAATAATAAAGGATTCAATCAAAAGAAGAAGAGATGACAACTCCCCAATAGATCCAGTAACAACACCACAAACTGTTAAAGGGAAAAAATTGAAAACCAATAATAACAAACAATTCATAAATGAAAGAATGAAAATGACTGAATTCCTAAATGGAAAAAGCGGATCTATGGGAAACCTGTCGAATTCGGTAGACCAAGAATAGGAAATAGACTGTGGAACTCAGGCGATATACAAAAAATACCAGATTCAAAAAACCAACCTCGAACCAACCCATAGCCCAGGAAGACTGGTCACCTCGGGCTATTACGACCAAAACCTCCCAGATAACAATGTTAAAACTATATATGTCGAAAACAAAAATAAAAGAGTGGAAACTAATTTGACGTCAAAGAGCAATAATAAAAACAACAAAAGGCTAGATGAAGTCAAAAAAACTATAATCAATGAAGATAAAAATCATAAAAGGAAAAAAAGAGAAGAATAAAAACAATAATAACAAACTAAATATAGCAACCTTAAATGTAAGAACACTGAAAGACGAAGAAAGACTTGAAGAATTGGAAAATGCTATGAACACGAGCGATATAGATATACTAGGAGTGAGTGAGGTGAGAAGATTGGGAGAGAAAATAATTAGAAGAAAAAGCGGATATCTTTTTTGCTATATGGGCGAAACACAGGGACATAAAGGGATAGGCTTCCTAATAAAAAACACATGGGAAAAAAACATTACAGAATTTAGAGGTATTTCTGAAAGGATAGGACTACTAAAAATTGCCTACAAAAAAGATGGAGAAATTACAATAATCCAGGTCTACGCACCCACAAATGACTCTGAAGAGAAAAACGTCGAAGATTTTTACTCACTACTAAAAGAAACAATAAATTTAAACCCTCCAAACTACAAAAATAAACTAATAATAATGGGAGATTTCAATAGTCAAATAGGAGAAGGTTTAATAGATGAAAATAAAATTATGGGACCATACAGATTTGGAAAAAGGAATGAAAGAGGCACCAGAATGATACATTTTTGCCAGGAAAACAATCTTAAAATTGTAAATTCCTTCTATAAAAAACGAGCAGGGAAAAAATGGACTTGGGCTGCACCAAATGTCAAATACAAAACGCAAATAGACTATATTCTAACTCCACACATAAATTTGATAAATAAATTCGAAGTTCTCAACAAATTCCCATATGAAACAGACCATCGATTATTAAAAATAGAAATATCTTCTCTTTCCCTCGAAAAAAGACCTAATCCTAATTGGAACAAAAACTTATTTATAGATACGCAACAGGATAAGGATGAGGAAACTCTGGAAATGATTAATCAAATTAAAGACATTGATATGGCAAACAAATTCGAAATACAAAAACAATATGATGAAATGGAAAAAAGTATTAAACAAATTCAGAACAAACTCTCAAGAAAAAATGATAAACCTTCAAAATTATCAGAAAAAACCAAAATGCTCATTTTGAAAAGGAATCAACTAAAAAAAAAGAGAATCGATATAAAAAGTAAAATAGAACATAATATAATTTGCAAACTGGTGAAATATAACATTAAAAATGATTTGAAAACTTATAATAATAAAATAATTGACTCTTTAATAGTACCACATAATTCAATAAAAGAAATTAAAAAATCGCTATCTTCTGGAAATTCTTTAATAACAAGTATGAAAAATACTAAAAACTTAAATGAATATAATCGTATTAACATAGCAAAAATAGCTACTGATTTCTATAGAAATCTATATAAAGAAAATAAAGCTCAACATGAAATAGTGAAACAGGAAAATATAAGTGAGGTGGAAGAAATACCAAAAATAATTGAAAGTGAAATAGAACAAGTTTTGAAAAACTTAAAAAAAGGAAAAACACCAGGCTTAGACGGCTTAAGAAATGAAACATTAAAATTGCTTAAAAATGATATTAAAAAACCATTAATGAAAATATTTAACAACATTTTCGAAACAAAAATAATACCTAACCAGTGGAAGAAAGCTAATATAATGATAATGTTAAAGAAGGGAAATTCGAAGGATATAAATAATTATAGACCACTGACTATATCAAGCAACGTAGGAAAAATATTTTCAAAAATAATCCAAAACAGAATTAGACAAACCATAGATTTTAATCAGCCGATAGACCAGGCAGGGTTCAGATCGGGATTCTCCACAATTGACCATCTGCATGTGGTAAACCAACTGATCGAAAAGGCAAACGAACATCAAATACAAATCTATCTGGCATTCATTGACTTCTCTAAGGCCTTCGATTCCCTGTGTCATAAATCTATATTTGAGGCACTAAAGAAACAGGGAATAAACCGAAGCTATATACAAATAATAGAAAATATGTATAAAGAAAACCAAGCAAGAATTCTAATGGATAATCCTGGTCCATTCTTCCCGGTGAAGAGGGGAGTGAGACAGGGAGATCCCCTCTCACCCCTTCTTTTTAATTGCGTCTTGGAAAGTATGTTTAAGGAGCTTGATTGGGATAAAAAAGGTTTAAATATAAACGGCAATTATCTAAACAACTTACGCTTCGCAGATGATATAATTATAATAGCACCAACGAAGGATCAACTAATTCAAATGTATGAAGAGCTACTGCTTAGAAGCAAAGAGATAGGCCTCGAAATTAATACAAAAAAATCAATAATTATGACAAACGAGAATCTTTTATCACAAATAACCAACCCTCCCATTCCATTAAAGGAGAAAACGATATACCTAGGCCAAACAATGAGCTTTCAGAACAGATCAAAGGAAGAAATTGAGAGAAGAATCAGCTTGAGCTGGAATAAATTTTGGCAACTAAAATTCATTTTAAAAAATGATAATATCAATTCAACATCAAAGATAAAAGTACTAAATAAGTGCGTAATACCAACAATGATCTACGGAGCCCAAACTTGGGCTTTAACAACAAAACTAGAAAAGAAAATAGAAACTACCCATAGAGCGATGCTGCGTAGTATAATGAAAATAAGAAAAATCGATAGAATATCTAACGAAAAACTATATAAACTATCTAAGTCTGAAAATATATTAAAAACAATCAGACTATCCAAATGGAAATGGGCGGGACACATTTGCAGAATGAAGGACAGATGGACAAAAAGAATTACAGAATGGCACCCCCACCAAAAAAGAAAAAGAGGACGTCAATCGAGAAGATGGGCGGACGAGATAACGAGTTTCACAGGAATGACATGGTCAAGAATAGCTCGTGACAGAAATGAATGGAAGAGGCTGGGAGAGGCCTTCGCCCTAAGGGGTCTGGTTCCACAGTTAAACTAACCAACTAGTTAGTACTTATTATAAATGTTAAAATTTAAATTGTAAAAGTTGATAAAAAAAATAAAATAATTAAAATAAAATATATATGTATGTATATGCAGATGTAAATATTTATTATAATAACTTTTGTAAACTACTGTAGATAAAATTATAAAATTAATAATAGAAACTTGTATACTAAGAAATGTATAACTTGAACCAATAAAGGCTATAATAATAATATAATAAACCAGTTATCATAAATAGATGATTATAGAAAAATGTTGAAGAAATTTTCTCTTAACCTTGATACATAATAATTTATCTAATCCGTTTGTTTTCTCTATTTTTGGTCATTTCGTTTATATACACCTATATATGTTTTGACCTTTAAATATCAAATATGAAAAGAATGTTGAAGTGAGAGTAAAACTTGACTAAATTTTAATGAATTCGTTAAAGAAGCTCTAGCACGAAGCAAAGCAGCGAAAGTAGCCAGTCTGGTTGTACCATAGGTAGACATGGTGTAGGTACAACTCGAAAATCAACCAATTAACCAAACAACACACTCACACACTGACAGATTTAAAATTTATTATCACGCTTTTTAAGGTTAAATTTCAATTAGAAAATTTACAGAGAAAAAATAAATAAAAATTGAAAATTTTCTCTTCTCTATATGCGAATTTATTATAATTCACGTTTCTAATATTAGTGCGAGATAAAAAAAATAAAGTAAAAAATTTAAGGAGGTTCTTTCGCGACAATCCTCACAAAAAGTTTTAGCCTCCTAACCACTTTATAAAGATGAACGGAATTTTAATTCCTAAAATTTTAGGTTATGTTTTTTTTAACGTGACTGTAGCACTCACACTACGAAATATCTATATGGATACACACATACTAGCCGGATCGTTTCCAAGCCATTGTGCTTATATCCCCTCCACTAAAAATAATCGCCCAAATAGGTTTTTTTATCAAAACTACGTAATAAATAATTTAATTTTTTTTTTAAGTTACTCCGAATATATTATTCTAACAAATTTTAGTTTTTCATCAAGATGGTGAAAGTCTTTCAATGAAAAAAATAAAATAATGATCATTTTCTCACCCTTTCCCAATCTACCATATGTAAAAAATGTCATTTTTAATTGCAATTATTTCATGTTTGGTGTGGAAAATCGTCTTTAAATTTTAACAGTATGTGTATTATGCTTTTAATGACTTATATTCCAAGTTTCAAAGACTTCTTGAATTTCTGTATTTGTGAAAGAACTAGCTTAAAATTTATTTAAATAACAACAACAATTAATTAGTTGTAAGATAATAATTTAAAATTAAATAATATAAAAATTATTATAATAATAGTAAATAATAATTGTGATAAAAAAAATTGAATAAATTGCTTTGTGGGGGGTCATCGCCCAGGGGGAGGGGGCTCTTCCATTGGGTGAGGCAAATTCACTCTTTTTACTTTACCATACAGGGTATGGTCAAGTATTGTAATCGTGCATGAAAAAAGTGTTTTTTGCTTCTTTTTTTTAGGAATATCTAAAAAACGGCTGAAACTATTTTTATTTAAAAAAATTAAGCAAAACCATGGCATTTCGCTCTACAAAAAAGCATTTATAAGTGAACATCGAAAAAATTATATTTTTTGAGATAATAATTGATTTGTCAAAATGTATGTTAGTTAGTCTGTGCGTTACCAAATTTTTGTGGACGAGCTAGTTCAAAAACTAGTGTGAATATCAAAATCAAATTTCACACGTAGTTTTGGTCCATTGAGATTAAGAGCTGATTAGATTTTGGTTGAAATCGAACCCAAAATTAAAGGGGGTGGAGGGGGTTAAAAATTAAAAATCTCGGCCTTTTGAGCAAACTCAACCAAATTTTGTATTCATAATCAGTGAGACCCCAGAAGACTAAAAATGGAAAAACTAACCGTCCAAAATGAAGGAGGGGGGTGTAGAGTCAAAAAATGAAAATTTAGACCCTTGTACCAAATTTTGTATACATCATAATCTGTGAGCCCACAAAAAACTAGAAATTCAAAAACTAACAGCCCAAAATTGGGGGTGGGGGGTGTAGGGTCAATAAATGAAAATATAGGCTCTTGTACCAAACTCAACCAAATTTTGTATACATAATTAGTGGGCCTCCATAAGTCTAAAAATGCAAAAACTAACCTCCCTCCCTTACATGATTATAAATAACTTTATTAAATATTAAATATAAGTGAGGGGCCAGGTTGTATGATAAAGTCAAGTGGATGGCCACATCATAACACGTCAGCATATTTTTTTTTTTTATTTTAAAATATATTATTCAAAATACTAATGTACATTTTTTACAATATTTAAAAGATATCATAAATCAAACAAAAAATGAAGAGATGCTTAATGGAACAAATAAAATGTATTTAACCACTTTTATTTATTTTTTTACCAACGAAGTCATTTCTTTTAGTTTTAGGCCCTTAGTGAATTGGGTTATCCAGAGTTTACGGTATATCGTTCTGATACGGGACACCCTGTATACTATAAGCTTTTGAATAATTGGATTGTAGATATAGGCTGAAACGAGGGGTGAACCGCGACCTAAAATCGTGTACACCTACTTCCACTTCCACTTTCATTTCCAAGTTGAAGACAAAGATATTCCAAATAATTCCAAAGACGGTGTACACCTAATTCCAATCGCAGTTCACCCCTCCGGTTGAAATTGATCACAAAAGTTCCTTATTAATATTCTGCATATTTCAGCCAAGTTTCAGCTTTTTATATATCATCGAAATTTTCAAATAGAATAAAAAAAAATCACTTTTCCCTTCACTATATAGATCAGATAAAGTTCATCAAACGCAATGAACTAGTCTTTTTTCTTCTGGTTATTAGCATAGCCAGTGCATTTCCCTTTCTATAATCTTTTTTTCTTCTACTACTAAATTAAATTTCCAAAAATTATACCTATACCCAGGTAACACACAATATCCTCAGAATATTCTAAGAAAATTTAAATGTCCTTAGAATATCCTTAGAATATTCTTAGGATATTGTGGTTACCTGGGTAAAAAGTGATTTCAGAATGATTTAGCAAAAAAACAACTGAAGAATTTATAATTTGATTATGTAAATATTAAATATTAATATAGTATTACTAATCATTTGGTATATATATACTGTACCTATATATATTTATATATTCATAATCACGTATTTGGGTTAGATAAGAAAAAGTAAAAAAAAAAAAAAAATACTAAGAAACACGTTTAAATTTCCAAATTCATCAAAAAGAAGAAAATATACGATAATTCTCTTTAAAAAGTACCCGAAAAATTATTATATGCATCACATGATTAAAAATAAAAGCATGGGCGTTTATCTACTCTTATTAAACGAGCAAAAATTGTATATTTATTTGTTTATATATTTGTATCTTGGTTTTATTTTGAAAACGACTCAACCGATTTTGATGAAATTCACGGGTTAGGGGGTTTTCGGGGTGACAATTCGATCTGTCACGGTCTCACCTTCGACAAAATTGTTTTTGATGGGTTTTTTTCGTAATCAAATTAATTATTCTCAGGTAGACAAATCCCATTCTTAGGGATTTAAAAAAAGTTTCCTTTTTCCTTTTGTGCCCAGGCAGACAATGGGTTGCCTTAATACATTGTTCTAAAAGGCCTTGAAGAAGTATTGTGATTGTGGTTTTTAACATATTTTGTTCAACCTAAACGTTAGAAATATTAACAAACGTTTTATAATTGTTTTTATAAAGAACTTTATTTAAAAATATATTTCGCATAAGCAGGTCTCAATTTTCTGAAAAAACAACACATTTTGATAGGTTTTATTTATTAACAATTGGATGAATAAAAATGAATCATATGGTTGAATCAAAACAGGTGCAGGAGGTGGGGTGCAGTGGTTGGGGATCCGGGGGTAGGGCGAGGTTTCGGGGGTGGGGTCAAGCGGGGTGGGGGTACAGTGGGCGAATACTATACAGGGTGCTCCCGAATTCATGGTACAAACGTTAATGGTAGGTACAGGACATTGTAACAATGAGTTATTGTATAGGAATGTATAGTCGCAAGTGACGCGGTGAGGCGTAAACAGGGGAAATAACGGCTATACATTATACATACATTATACACTATATTACTATTACACTATACATACATATACATATTACATATACTTATTACACTATACAGTCCTATACAATAACTCATTGTTACAATGTCCTGTACTTACCATTAAAGTTTGTACCATGAATTCGGGACCACCCTGTATATATTTGTATTTTTTTAATTTGAAAACGGCTCTCAAATAAAAATCGACCTTTTTATCAGAATTTTAAATTAAAAATAATATTAAAATAAAGGTTTAACTAAAGGAAGAAGTTACCGAGAATCGCTCGGTGCCTCCAGGTACTTTTAATTAAATTTCAAGCTAAGACAAAAAAAAATTAAAAATATAAATTTAGAGTTCTAGAACGTTTTTATTTTTCATTTTAAAATAATTTAAAAATAAAAAGTAATTAAATGAAAATCAACTTAACTTAATAAATCTACTCTCAAGGGTTTAAAATATTCAACGAAGGACCCTCAGTGTATATTAATATTACTTTTAATTGCAAATAATTTCAAAACTTAGTGCACAGCGATGGCTTGATGACGACCGAAGCGTCAAAATGTTGTAAAAAAAAATTAAATTGGTGTCGTTTGCTACAATTAAAAATCGACGTTTTTTTTAAATTGAATTTAAAATTAAAATTAAATCGCTTTAAATTAAAGAAAAATAAACTGACACGTTCTGATGTGGCCATCCACTTGACTTTACCATACAACCTGGCCCCTCACTTATATTTAATATTATACCCTCCATTTTTAACCGACTTCAAAAAAGGAGGAGGTTCTCTATTCAACTGAATTTTTTTTTAACCGACTTCAAAAAAGGAGGAGGTTCTCTATTCGATTGATTTTTTTTTTTTTTTTTTTTTTTTTTTTTTTGTGCCTATGTTACCTCATATCTCCGCCAATTTCTCAACCGATTTTAAAAAAAAATTTTGCATTGGGTCCAGTCTAGCTTCCGATTGGTCCCATTTTTTTTTCGTATTTTTATGAAAAAACATAGGTATTAGACCTTTTTTATTAGGTTTGTTTAGACCTAACATCTTTGTTTATGAACCGATTTCGATGGTTCTTTTTTTATCCGAAAGAGGGTGTCTTAGGGATGGTGTCATATTAATTTGGTCAAGTTCTGATGATATGATCACTATTAATAACATCACTAAAAGAGAAAAATAAAAATAATTTTTAAGAAAAAAATAAAAACCGACTTCAAAAAATTAAATGCAACAAATAAAATACACTAAAAGGTATAAAATAATTATTATCTTATTTAGTTACAACTAAACGACGAAATATTAACATGAAATTACTTTTTGAAGTCGGTGCCAAACATATACCTTTTATGAATCGCACTCGACGGATCTTACTTAGTACGTTTGGAGGGTACGCTCGCTTATAGGTATAGTTTGTTTGGCACCGACTTCAAAAAGTAATTTCATGTTAATATTTCGTCGTTTAGTTGTAACTAAATAAGATAATAATTATTTTGTACCTTTTAGTGTATTTTATTTGTTGCATTTAATTTTTTGAAGTCGGTTTTTATTTTTTTCTTAAAAATTATTTTTATTATAGACCGAAATGCCCTGGTTTCGCCCAATTTTTTAACCAAAATAGTTTAAGCCGTTTTTGAGATATTTCGAAAAAAAGAAGCAAAAAAAAAAAACACTTTTACATGCACGATTACAATACTTGACCATATTTGCCATGTATTATAATAATAATCTAAGAATTAATCCCCCGCTCCCCCCCCCCAAGAAAAAATGTATAATTAAACAATTTTTCTCGTATCAATTTCCGATTTTAACCAGAGAGTGTTTTTTTTTAATTCAATGAATAGCTAAATAGTATATTAATGATAATAATAATAATAAGTGTATATAAGGTGTAGAAGGCTAGATATAGAGGTTGAGAGAGCAAGTAACAAGTGAGAGCAAACTGATTTCTTAAGATTCGGGTCAAGGACGTCAGAAGGGGACCGTCCCCTCCATTCCCTCCCCTCCACCCCCCTCCCTGCCCCCTGACTCAGCTCAATCAATCCTTCCTTCTTGCTTCCTTTTAACGTCCAACTTAACCTATAAGACTTGACTTGCCAATTATCATCCCACAAAGGCAGTAGTCAAAAAAAAATCGTGAGGGAGACAATTACCAACCAAGGTGGACATACTCCTAGGAGTAGGAGACATAACCTCCTTGATGCCAAGACTTTTATTGAACCTTTATTAATATCCTGTAAAATTTTTATGTTTAGAACAACATTTCGGGGTGAAGGGGGGAGGTTAACACCCTAAGCCAATGTCCCTCCCCCGCTGACTACGGCCATGATCTCCGCTATATGCTTATAAAAAAAAAATACATTTAAATTATATATTTGATAAGTCTTCATGAGTTTACAAGGCAGGTTAATATTTTCCCTTTATTTATTTATTTATTTTTTTTTTTTTGTTAAATTATTATTAATTAATTATTAATTTTTCTTCAAGTCACGTGGTAAAACTCAACCTGATTGAATACTACGATTTGTGAATTTGGTTGAGACCATAGGTTCCGTAGTCTTTACCTGAGAACAAGGGCGGATGCAGGTGTGGGGGCGGAGGGCGGCCGCCCCTCCCCCCCCCCCCCCCCATAGAGGCCCGCGCCTGGCAAAAAAATTTTGTAAAAATAAAAACATTTATTTTTTTTAAAAATTTTAAAATTGAAAATAAAGTTCTATGTGTGTGTGTGTGGCGTCTCTGACCCCCCCCCCTTCCCGCTTGGACAATTCGATCGCGGATAAAAAGTAGATCTACATCGGGCACCTTATATACACCCCCCCCCCCCCCCCATAAAAAATTCCTGGATCCGCCCTTGCCTGAGAATGGCCATTTGAAGCCGCGTTTGCCGAGACACCGATTACAATACTTTACCCATGCTTCACTACGGATAAAGTAAAATATTATAGTGAATATAGAATTTCAAAATTTAGTATGATCCCAATTCCCAATTATTTAGTATAAAAAATTTAGTAAAAAAGTAGTAGTAGTAAATTTAGTATGATCTCAATTATTCAATTCTTTATATCTAAATAATTATTCGTTTAATCAAATTTTTAATAAAATATTAAGCATTTTATTCTGAACAAAATGACATATTGATTTTGAAAATTAGTTGACAATTAAACGAGTTATGACAGTATTTTTTTAGGTTAGTCATTGGTAAGATGTTGAGCTGAAATCGGCCATCATTGAAATGTTCAATTTTAAATATTTGAATTTCCAGTTGATTGAGTGTCAACTACTGCCATCTTACATCGATTTGTTCAACTCGATTGTCTGAATGAAAATTTAAACATTTGAATCGTTGATGGAATCCATCTGCTGAAACATTTTATTTCATTTACCTAAGAAAAACTAACCATAAATATGAAAATATAAATATCCCCATAACTCGGTTAATAATCAACCGATTTACAAAAATAAGGTGTCATTTAGTATATAAATAAATTATTAAAATTGTATTAAATAATAGGTAATATAATTTAATAGAACTAACGAGTATTCATAGAAATAAAGAATTCAAAATTGACATGACCGCCATTTTGATATTTTTGAACCTGATTCACTGTAATTTTTCTTTCATTAGCGACAAATGATATGAAGATATGCATCAAATTTTATTAAAATTATTGAAAAAGATTTTGGGAAATAAATTTTATTTAAATAATAATAATAATAAATAATAAATAATAATAATAATAATAATGGCTATCAAATGAAAAAAACTAAGGAGAGTTTTCGATATATTTTGTTCATGTATGGCAAAAAAGCCGATTTTTATTGGCAGCCAGAATGAAATAAAATTGAAATAAATTTAATTTTTTTTTGCTAACGTTTTTATCCACTTTCCGGTCGCCATCAAGGTATCGCTGTGCCTAAAATTTTCAACTTCAAATAATATTTTTTTATTTCTACTATTCTCCATAGTTATACTACTCGGTCTTCAAAAGAAAATACATCTAATTAATTAAATTTTTTTTTTTTATAAATTTTATTAAACCAATTTTTTTACATTAATTAATGTATACATTGTATTTTTGCTTCGATTCCGGAGATTACTTCTCCACCATCGAGTGTCCTTATTCATCTTTAGTCCTTGTTTTTAATAAGAGGAAAAATCTAATTAGATAAAAAAACCTCTTTTCCGATAATTATTTCAATTCCATTATTCCCCAATCAAGTCGATTGGTAATTCAATCCCAATCCCCAATCCCCATCACCTCCATCATCCAATTAATTAAATTTATTAAATTTAATATACAATAATATATTTGTAATGAACTATCAGTGGGTTTTAAAATAAAAAAAAAAACAGTTAATTATTATTAAACAATTGAACAAAAATAATTATCAATTTTTATTGACACAACCACCTGTTTATAATTAAGAAAGATCCCTACCGAATTAAAGTGACCCGTAAGATGAGACCCTGATGAGTTGAATTGTAGACCCAAAAACGTGTTGCATTAATAGAACAAAAAAGCTTCTTTATCTGAATTTAATTGAAAATAATATTTAATTAATACTATATTCTCTATAGTTATACTACTCCATTTATCAATAGAAAATATTCCTAAATTATTATAATATATTATATAGATAATATTATTTATAATAAACTATTATTGAATTTTAAAATTAAAAAAATAATTAATTAATAAAAGAAATTTGTATAATATATTAAAAATTTGTAATTTATTATATGATTTATTTATTAATAATAATACTGTAAACATTGTCTGGATTCCCGCACACCAGGGAATCATAGGCAACAAAATCGCTGACTATGAGGCCAAGCAAGCCAGTAAACTCCCTACAGCATCAAATGAAAAAATCATATGGTCTAACTTCCTGGTAGTCTAAAAATGTAAATCATTGAAATTATGGCAAGAAACGTGGGAAAAGGATAACAAAGGTCGACATTTATATAAGATTAAACCTATGGTCTCCCTATTACCATGTTTTAAAACAGTTAACATTCCACGCAAAGCTATTACATCAATTTCAAGAATGAGGACTGGACACTCATCACTAAAGTTACATCTGCATCGAATTGGAGTGGTGGAGTCCCCATTGTGTAGGTGTGAACTTACCAGTGAGGGGGCTCAATCATGTGCTGCTTGAATGTGAGCTAAACAAAAAGTGGACACAATTGCTATACTGTGAAATCAACGAAAGTGTAAAATTCCCATTAAATAGTGATTATCTTTTGTCCTTGTGTGAGTGCAGTGAAAAAGTTGTCATGGCTCTTCAGAGATTTGTACTAAGGGCTAGTGTAAATAATTAAAATTATAAAATAATACAAGGAATGCTGTCACTTATGATTTTCAACTTATACATAGAAGAAGCGATTAAAGAATTCAAAGACAAAATTGATACAGGTATAGAAATCCAAGGTCAAAAGATCGCTAAGTTAAGATTTGCCGATGACATTGCCCTTCTAGGAAGCAATAAAAAAGAATTAGAGGACGCCTTGAATGGAATTAACCAAATCCTAATAGAAGAAATCAAAATGAAAATAAACAAGAATAAAACCAAGGTCCTAGTATGTACAAAAAAAGAACAAACGAGACAGGAATGCATCAAAATTAACCAAGAAAACCTAGAAGGAGTTAAGGAATTCCGCTACCTAGGAAGTAAAATAACATGGGATGGGAGGAGCAAAAACGAAATTAAATCAAGAATTGCCCAAGCAAAAATGGGGTTTAATACAAAACAAAAACTACTATGCTCCTCCTCAATCAGCTTAGCAAACAGGAAGTTGCTATTGAAGACATATGTATGGAGCATAGCCATGTACGGGTGTGAAACCTGGACAATTAGAGAAGAGGAGAGAAAGAGATTAGAGGCTTTCGAAATGTGGTGCTACAGAAGAATGATGAATATCAAATGGATGGATAAAATTACAAATGAAGAAGTTCTTGGAAGAATCGGAGAAAGAAGAACCTTGTGGAAGAGTCTGAAGAAGAGAAGAGGTCAGATGATGGGGCACACACTGAGACATGGGGGACTGCTTAGGGATATCTTGGAGGAGGTGGGAAAGAAAAGGGGAAGGGGAAGAACCAGATTAGAATATTTCAACCAAATAATTGGGGATATGGGATGCCAGACATTTAGAGAGGTTAAACAGCTGGCGGGGGACAGAGTCGAGTGGAGACGGATTGTTGCATCAAACCAGTCTTAGGACTGTATACTCAATGATGATGACAAGGAATGTGATTGGCTAAATGGTTCTGACCAAAAGCCAGGAAGGGGAAAAAACCTTCTCCCTTAAAAAAAAAAAAAAAAAAAAAAATTTGAAAAAGAATTGATTAAAAAAATTTATTGACACACCCATGCTTGAATATCTTATTATATTAAACGTCCAATTCTTGTATATACTTATATATATATATATAGGTGCGGGGTTTCGGGGGCGGGATAGGGGCGGATCTGGGGGTGCAGTGGTGGTGGTTCCGGGGCGCGGCAAGGAGCGGGGTCTCGGGGGTGAGGGTACGGGCAAGGAATTAAAAATAATATTAATATATAGCTTTTAACTGAATCAAAAAGTTACCGAGCATTGCTAGGTGGGCAGTCAAGTACTAATTACTTTAATTTAAAAAAAAAAATCAATGGAAATGAGATTTGTCAAGGTAAATAAATATTTTGATCGTTTTGTCATTCTCGACTCTTGTTAATAAAGGTTGTTTCAGCTAAATCGTTGAGACCGGTTTCAAAATAAAAGGAAAAATACAAATATATGTATAAATATATAAATAAATATACAGGGTGGTGACTTGGCCGACGCAGCATAGCGATTACAATGTTAATTTTTGAATGTGCATTTATTTGCTCCTTAATTATTTTAGAGTTAAAGTTCTTATAGGTTTTTTGTAGAGAAAAAAATACTGAATCCGAACAAATTTTTGTTTTCAAATTTTGAAATTTCAGAACCGTAATAATCAATATTATAAATAATTGTATTTTTACAAAAATCACTGAGGCCATGGAATTATTAAAACAAACAAGGCATTTTCATTTGTTGTTTCTAAGTGACGTTTAATAGTGATGTCTTTAGTGATTATTTTAGAGCATAATTAGAATACAAAAAACTGAGCAGAATTAAAATTCTAAAAGATAATTACATCAGATTTTGGCAAATTCATAATTTAAAAGTCCAAAAAAAAAAAAGATTTTAAAAATGTAGATATTTATTTAAAAAATTTAAATTCAAAACTTTTATTGGGGAGTCGGGTAGGCTAGGCGGTAGCATGTCAGCCAGCTAACCAAGAGGACCCGAGTTCGAATCCGACTCGAGGCATCCGGCTAAAATCTGACCCCCGAGGTAGAGACAAATTTAAATAAAATAATTACTATCGTAAATGGCTTATGGCTAGAAAGGCCGAAAAGCCAAAAAAACAACAACTTTTATTGTTGTCGATTGTTTCGTTGACGAAAGGTTGGGCCATTGTTTAGTGGTAAATGGTAGTTTATTCCAACATTTGCTATGATTGTTATTTTTTGTTATAATTTTATGCATTTGTTAATTATGTTAAAAAATTAAATTCTGTTTACCTTACTAATTTTATTGTTTTAATTACGTTTAAAAATATTACTTATAATTTAGTTGATTATTCTTGTGAAAATTTAAAAGCTCGTTCTAAACTTCATCTACGTGAATCTACTATTTTTATTTATCAATGACGAATACAAAACTCAGCCCATTCAAATTTAACGAGTTTCTCATTATGGTAATCAATAAATTCTAATAAGAACTGATTTTAAAAAGTTCAAATAGAACAAACGTCACTTAGAAACAACAAATGAAAATGCCTTGTTTGTTTTAATAATTCCATGGCCTCAGTGATTTTTGTAAAAATACAATTATTTATAATGTTGATTATAGATCAAGAGCCCACGACGGCCAGACCTTCGTTATTTTATAAAAGCTGAAAGTTTTTCTGTGCATGTCTCCTATACAGGTAAGAACGACCAGCGACTATAGAGTTTGGGTTGTGGTTACTTTGGCAGGTAACAGGTAATAAAGGTGTATAAAATAGTACTTCAAATTCGTTAAAGTATAAAGCTCAATTTTTTATATTTTCTTCGGGATAACTTTAGAAATCTCGTCATCCATTGCCGGACACTTGTGACAGTTGCTACCCCCTGCCAGACACCCCTTAATCTTTCTTTTTGATTTTAAGTCGATTCTTCCACGTTTTCAGTAGAGGTTGCCATTAATAGTCAAAACAACAAAAATGGAATGCAATAAGGTTATTCCTCTAGTATTAGATAAGAATCGATGGTTATTTTTGATTTTAAGACGATTCCTCCATGTCTTCACCAATGGTTATCAATAATAACCGAAATGTCAAAAATCTATGTAAAAACCATTAAAACTGTCCGCCTATTGAGGTAACATTTTTTTATAGGTCGCCAAGTAACATATATAAAATTTATCTTTTATATTATAACGAAAGTATAATTATAATTTATTAAAGTTTAGGGGTGTCTGGCAGGGGGTAGCAACTGTCATAAGTGTCCGGCAATGGATGACGAGATTTCTAAAGTTATCCCAAAGAAAATATAAAAAAATTGAGCTTTATACTTTAACGAATTTAAAGTACTATTTTATACACCTTTATTACCTGTTACCTGCCAAAGTAACCACAACCCAAACTCTATAGTCGCTGGTCGTTCTTACCTGTATAGGGGACATGCACAGAAAAACTTTCAGCTTTTATAAAATAACGAAGGTCTGGCCGTCGTGGGCTCTTGGGCTATTATTACGGTTCTGAAATTTCAAAATTTCAAAACAAAAATATGTTCGGATTCAGTATTTTTTCTCTACAAAAAACCTATAAAAACTTTAACTCTAAAATAATTAGGAGAGCAAACAAATGCACATTCAAAAATTAACATTGTAATCGCTATGCTGCGTCGGCCAAGTCACCACCCTGTATAGATAATTATATAAAAATATAATTTTTGCAATAAGAGTAGATAGATAATAAGTGGAGTGTGTATGTACCTCTGTCTGTTGGGACTCTTTGGTCTGGGTGTCCTGGTGTGTGGTATTGGTGGTGACGATCGGGCCACTATCCTCCACCACCAGGCCATCTTCCAGGAGGACATGCCGTTTGACTCGGGTCTCAATTTGTTTCGTAGTCGTCTCCTCGCGACGTTTTTTCGTAATCCATTCCTCTAAAAACAAAACAAAAATATAACAATTAATCTTAACATTAGATTGTTTAATAATTTTTAGTACCTGGTACACCGAGCGATGATGGATAATTTTTTGTTTCAGTTAAAACCAATATATTAATATTATTTTTCATTTGAAATTCAGATGAAAAGGGTCGATTTTTAATCGAAGCCAAAATAAAATAAAATTGAAATAAAATTTAATTTATATTTTTGCCAACATTTTTATACCCGCTATCAAGGGCAGATCCAGGGGGGCGGAGGGGCGACCGCCCCCCATAGAGGCCCGTGCCTGGCAAAAAAATTTGTAAAAAAAAAACATTTATTTATTTTTAAAATTTTTTAAAATGGAAAGTTCTATATATATATATGTGTGTGGGGGGGAGCGTCTCTGACTCCCCCCCCCCCCCGCTTGGACAATTCGATCGCGACACACTTTCGAGATAAAAAGTATATCTTATATACATCGGGCACCTTATATACATTCTCCCCCTGATCGGTTTGTGGGATTTAAAATTAAAAAACCAATTAATAATTAAAAGGACATTGAATGAAAATGTAATTATACATTTTTATCGAGCACCTGTAAATAATTATTTAAATTATCAAAAAATAACTTAGCCGAAGATGAGACCGTGACAGATCGAAATGTCCACCCAAAAATCCCCTATCAACCAAATCGTTAGAGCCGTTTTCGAGAAACCGATTCTATATATATATTTATTTATTTATTTATTTATAAGAATTGCTCGTTTAATATAATAAGATTTTACGGAAAGTGAATTTAAATAAAGAAATTTTTTCTAGATATCTATGTTCGTGTTATGGGTCAGAAGGGTTTTGACCCTCAGGAGTACGAGCGCCAAGCCTGTTTTACGGGCATTTGGCCAAAATCTAAGATTTAAATTGGCCTTTTTTATTTCTTAATTTTTAAATTTAAATTATTTTTTTTTTAAGAAATGTGGAATCTTTTTTCGGATGAAAAATAAAAATCACATTCATTTTTATAAAGATCTCTTTCTAAGTAAAATGAGTCTAAATTTTTGAAATTTAATTTACTCTATTAAAACAGTCCTCAAATTGGCCATTTTTAGGTGATTTTTAAACCTGTAGATGTTTAGAAATAGTTTAAAAAGAATTCCACAAATCCACTCAATCTCTCCTTAACAACGACAATTTTGTTATCTTCAATATTTTAAGTTACGGAACCATAAGTAAACGGGTCCGACTCGGACTTGAAAGAGTCAGTGAAAATAAAAAAAATACTTTATAAGTATTAATTTACTTTGCCTCATGGACAAAATATAAAAGATTATATTTCTAATAATAATAAAGTATATTTGTTGTCATTTAATTACATAGATATCAATTCATTTTTTTATACTTTTTATTAGTTTTATAATAATAATTGTTTAATTACTAATTTAATTTAATAATTATAATTAATTTTTAATTTTTATTGGAATTTAATATTTTTAATTAATTGTTTAATTTTATTGTAGTTTCACAATAATTAAAAAAACTTTAATTAAACTTTTTTTTAATGTCCTTCGGAAACTATAGTCCATTTGGCCATTGAGTGTTCGTGTGTATGTGTGAGGAAGTGTGTGTAAATTAGTGTAAGGATCTGATTATAGCCGGTCAAATATTTGCAGCGAGTCGGGCTTGAACCCGCCCTAGCTTAATTAAAAAAATAATTATTCAATCAAAATTGATTTTTTAATTAGTTTTGATAGTGATATATCGGACCTGGTATATCTTCACTGGCAAAGATATCTGGTAGAAACTCCTTGTAGGTAGGCAATAAAAAAGTCAACTTCAAAGCCTCTAGAGACATCTGTTGACAAATTTGACAACTTTTATATATACCATAGACGGGTAAAAATAATGAAATTCATTATGTTGAGACCTATTAAATATCTCAGAATAGAAAAATGATTGGTTTAGAAAATTTAGGGGTACCGCGACATTTCAGCCCCCGACAAAATATCCCGGACAAAACATCCTCCGACAAAATATCCCCCGACATATCTTCTGACACAATAATCCCCAGTATAAGGGAGAATACAAAAGAGATTAAGTGAGAAGCTTATAATCATAGTTTTGAACAATATAAACAGACTTTCATATTTTGGCGGCTAATTAGCCGTTTGAAAGTGCTGCCGTCTGTCGTGTTTGATTAGGAAAAAATGGGAGCCCCAAACACACCCCGCCCGACGATTGGCTGGTTCAGTTTTCAATGTGTGTTGGATTGGAAAAAATGGGAGCCCGAAACACACCCCACACGGACTAAACTTTCGGACCCCCTTGACCCCGTAGGCGAATTCCCAGAGGGGTCAGCTGACCCCCTAGGCTTAGGGTTCCGCCGTCCCTGATTATTAGATGAATTAAATAATCTAAACCATGCCTAATCCAAATCCTAAATTTGATTCCTCGACATTTCAGCCCCCGACAAAATATCCCCGACAAAACATCCCCCGACAAAATATCCTTCAGACAAAATATCTCATGACAAAATAACCCTTCACCTCGTGAATCTTATGAGTAATGCAAATCGACTCCGGTTCGGTTAATATATATTCAGTTCGGCTCGGTTGGGTTCGTATAGCTCCTTTTCGGGCTGGTTTTTAGACGGTTCGGTTAGTGTCAGCCAACCGAACCGTCTAAAAACCAGCCCGAAAAGGAGCTATACGAACCCAACCGAGCCGAACTGAATATATATTAACCGAACAGGAGTCGATTTGCATTACTCATAAGATTCACGAGGTGAAGGGTTATTTTGTCATGAGATATTTTGTCTGAAGGATATTTTGTCGGGAGATGTTTTGTCGGGGGTATTTTATCGGGAGCTGAAATGTCGAGGAATCAAATTTAGGATTTGGATTAGGCATGGTTTAGATTATTTAATTCATCTAATAATCAGGGACGGCGGAACCCTGAGCTGAGAGAGGTCAGCTGACCCCTCTGAGAATTCGCCTACGGGGTCAAGGGGTTAGCGGACATCCTAAAGAAAAAAAATTGCTAATAAGTTCATCAACATTGTATCTACAAGACCTACAATATTCGGCAAAATCCAATGAATACTTGATTGTAGATTGTAGATTATTAATTGCTTAATAATCCTTTCTATAAGCAACTAAACTTTCAGAATTTTCAAATTTTTATTAATAAAGAGAGAATTTCTCCTGAAACATTTGGACTTCGTATAAGCCTTTTCAGATTATTATATATTTATTTATTTTTATTTTTAATAAACGATTTGGGTAAAAATGTAGTATTTTCCGACCGTGACATCACATGAAAACAGAACCTATTTTACAAGGTATGGTCAAGTATTGTAAATTGAGCAAACTCAACCAAATTTTGTATACATAATCAGTGACCACCCCAAAAACATTAAAAATACAAAAACAAACCGCCCAAAATGGGGAGGAGGGGGGTAAAAAATGAAAATCTAGGCCCTTGTATTAAACTCAATTAGAAGTGTATGGTAAAGTCAAGTGGATGACCACATCACATCTTCTTCTTCGAGTGTCATACCCGAAACGGGTGTCGGCTCCTCTCCACATATACCTGTGCTGAGTGTGTTTAGTTGTTTTACACAGATATACGGGACCTACTTTTTAACGCCGGTTCCGAACGGCTAATTTGGAGAGGTTACTAGGCAATTATACTCTTGGTAGGTTGCCATTACTTTCCAAGAGGAGGCGACTGCAAATATCTATCTGCCGAGACTCGGTCTCGAACCAGCGATCTTCGAGTCAGCGAGCCAACACTCTAACCACTGACTCACAGTGGCCTTCCACATCACATAGTATCAATTTATTTTTTTATCTAATCGAGCCGAGGTTTAGATAGAACGGAACCTCATCTGAAGCCCGGAGACTACATGTATATGTTGCAGTAAAAATCCGTTTTTAGTAAAAACGCGTTTCGCTGAATACCTTTATGGCAACTAGAGTTTACTGATGTTGGTTGAGTTTGGTTCAAAGGTCTAGAATCTTCATTTTTGTGTGTTTATTTTCAAAAGTTTTTAAACGTAAATGTCAAAAATTACATCCTCTATAACTTTTCTTATAATTTTTGATATTTACGTTTAAAAAATTTTTTAAAATAAACACACGAAATGAGGCAGAAAGTCAAAAATGAAGATTATAGACCTTTGAACCAAACTCAACCAACATCAGTAAATAAATTTATAATTTTTCTCATTAATATATCAAAGAATAATTGATATATCAACGAGAATTATTTTGACCGCGCTTATTTGAAAAATATATTTATTGCGAGACTACTGCGGATGACGCTATTGGTGTCTGCGGAGTCTTAAGTCTGGACCAAGAGAGAAAAGATGTGATCCATTTAGCTACAATACAACGTCATTTCGCGTATAGCCCGCTAGGTATTCAAATATATAACATCTGATATTTCCAAATTCACTTGGTGATCCATCCGAATGTCTAGCGGGCTATACGCGAAATGACGTTGGATTGTAGCTAAGTGGATCACATCTTTTTCTCTCATGGTCCAGACTTAAGACTCCGCAGACTCCAATAGCGTAATCCGCAGTAGTCTCGCGATAAATATCTTTTTCAAATAAGCGCGGTCAAAATAATTCTCATTATTGTATCAATTATTCCTTGATATATTAATGAGAAAATTATAAATTTATTTAACATCATTATTTCAAGTTAGAAATATATAAGTTCAGATATTATTTTCACTCAATATTTGACAAAAATTCCCTACATTTGATTCACGATTGAATCAAATGTAGGAAACATTCGATTAACATCAGTAAACACTAGTTGCCATAAAGGTATTCAGCCAAACGCGTTTTTACTAGTTTTTACTGCTCCAGGCGTGCCTTTGGCACGCCCTCTACAGCTCGGCCCTCCAGGCAGGTGGCCCTGACGGGCAGCGTCTCGGCATGTTATTATTAGTTCTGTAATATATATTTGTAATATTTTGCCCCCTCTTTCGCCCCCACGCACTAATTTTGGCTATTAATTTTTACAGCATACATTTTATATAGTCTTAAAAACTAACATTACCAAATTAGATCTTTATCGGAGAGAGTATTAATTTTTTGCCCCCACTCACATTTTGGGAGGTTGAAATTATTTCTTAGATATTTGCAAATAAATAACGCTCAGTTTTCTAAAGAGTAAAAGTACTAAAAAGGTAAACATTTCTATAATTTGCCCCCCCCCCCCCGTTCGCCCCCATACAATCAATTTTGATAGTTGATTTTTACAGGAATAGTTTCTTAAAGTAATAAAGAATATCTCTACAAAATTTGATCAAGATAGGAGAGAGTTTTAATTTTTGCCCCCACTCACATTTTGGATAGTTGGGAGTCGAATTTCAAAAAATCCTGAAAATACTTTTTAGATATTTGTATTTAGAATTTTATTAAGTAAAAATCAAGTAGATATCTTATCGTTCTTAATTGAAAATGCATAATTAGTGTAAACACATTGCAAAGATATTTTACCCCATTTGACCCCTTTAGGGATCGAATTTCAAAAAATCCTGAAATCACTTTTTAGATATTTGTATTTAGAATTTTATTAAGTAAAAATCAAGTAGATATCTTATCGTTTTTAATTGAAAATGCATAATTAGTGAAAACACACTTTGCCCCCTTTGACCCCCTTAGGGATCGAATTTCATAAAATCCTTTCTTAGTGAGCCCCTATGTCATAGATGTAAAATCCTCCCCAAATTTCATGTTTCTATGTCCAGTGGTTCTAGCTGTTTTGATGATGAGTGAGTGAGTGAGTGTATCGGGCAAAGAAATATATATATATATATATATATATTATTTATAATATATATTTTATTTTTTGTTAGTGTGATAGTAGGTACTAGTGATAGTAGAATAGTAGTAATAATAATTAGAATAGTAGAGGTAGGTAGAGGTGGAATCGGCTGGCGGACAAAAAGACTTTCACTTGTTGTGTGATGTAACCTGTTATAGTACTAAACAAGTAGACACACAGCGAGAGTATAAATGTGAGCTGGAATGTCCCCTCGTAGGGGGCATGGGGGGCAAAGGGGGGCCTATGCCGTGGGAGAATTGGCCATTCAAATGGGAACCGACAGTCTGACGGGGGAATGAATAAAAGACCATCAGGAACAACAGCAGCTTAACTGGCTGGCTGTTCCGGGTTAACCAACTACCTAACTAACTGTACAATCTACTAAATGAACAAAAGACTTTATAATTAGCTAATTAATAAATAACAAATTTATAGGATACAAATTGATTTTTTTTAAATTAGAATTCTTCAAATCAGAAGAAGCGAATCTACTAATACTTCACTTTATTTTATTATATTGTAAGGAAAAGTTTAATTGAAAATTGGCAAAAAAATATGCTTAAATCTTATCTTATTATATTAAACGAGCAATTATTGTATATATATATACATATATAAATTTACTACAAAGGCCATCTGTCTGATTCTTTGGGGAATCGAAACAGATGAATTTTGTTCAGATATTCAATAATAAATTTTTATATAGAATGTTTATATGTTAACATTAAATGAACGCGAAAGTTAAAACTTTTTATCTGGCCACTACCCAATTTTAGTGCAATTGGGACCAGACTCGTTTTGATACTGAACCAAGAATTACGGGCTTAACGCAGAAGATGTCGGATCATACCCGGCTGGGTCCTGTATCTTTTTTCAACTCTTGGTTCAGTATCTGTCCCAATTGCACCAAAATTGGGCAGTGGCCGGATAAAAAGTTTTAACTTTCGCATTTATTTAATGTTAACATTAAACATTCTAAATGAATATCTGAACAAAATTCATCTGTTTCGATTCCCCAAAGAATCAGACAGATGGCTTTAAAGTAAATTTATAAGAACAATACTATTAGGAAAATAGGAGAATGCGCGCCTGAGCTAAAGAGTTGAATATATATAAATGATTATAGGATCTGGTCAGGGGATCCATCGCTTAAATGGAGAAGGCATCTGCGGGCTTAACGCAGAAGATGTCGGATCATACCCGGCTGGGTCCTGTATTTTTTTTTCAACTCTTGGTTCAGTATCAAAACAAGTCTGGTCCCAATTGCACCAAAATAGGGCAGTGGCTGGATAAAAAGTTTTAACTTTCGCATTTATTTAATGTTAACATATATATATATATATATATATATATATATATATATATATATATATATATATATAATTGGTTTCTCGAAAACGGCTCTAACGATTTGGATGAAATTCAAATTCATTCAGCTTTTGGGTTGAGAATTCGATCTGTCACGGTCTCATCTTTGGCTAAATTGTTTTTGATGGGTTTTTTGTTAATTGAAATAATTATTCAGAGGTAGTTGAATCGATAAAAATGTATAATTACATTTTTATTCAATTTCCTTTTAATAATTAATTAGTTTTTAATTTTAAATCCCACAAAAAGATCATTACAAATATAAATATATATTAAAAGTTAAGCAATTTAATTGATTAAAAATCGAGTTTTAAATCCCACATACATATTATTCTATATTAGAATTTGGCAATTTAATTGTTGAACTCAAAAATTGTTATTTAATTTTAAAAAAATTATTATATGGTTTAATTTAATTTATTTTATTAGAAAGATGGACTGATAAGCGAAATAAGTAGGTTATATTGAAAGGCAGTCCATAAATTATTTAAATTTTATTCAAATTCCGACGTTCCGGAGACTTTTTACCCTGAAGAGGGAGTGAAAAAAGTCTCCGAAACGTCGAAATTTGAATAAAATTTAAATAATTTATGGACTGCCTTTCATTATAACCTACTTAATTATACGGTATTTATTTATATACCTATACCTAAATATACACATAATCTGTAGGCCACTACAATGCTTGAAATGCAAAAAAAAACCGACTTCAAAATTATATAAACAAAACAAATAAAGGGAAACAAAGAGGTTGTCCTCTGCTTGATGAAAATAAACATACACACATATATATTGAGATGTTATATCTGTATATATACCTATATTATTTATTTGTTTGAGACTATAGCTTCGAAAGACTTGGTCTTCATCATCAGTCTTTTAGCATAATTAAAAAAGACTGATGATGAAGACCAGGTCTTCGAAACTATAGTCTCAAACAAATGAATAATATACAGATATATCATCTCGATATATATGTGTGTATGTTTATTTGCATCAAGCAGAGAACAACCTCTTTGTTTCTATTTGTGAATCAACAACTCTGCTACTCTCGGCATAACAAAAACTTTTCAATTAAAAACAAATAAACATAAACAAATAAATAAACAGGTTCATAAACAAAGAAGTTTTGGGTGAACATACATAACAAAAAAGGTCCAATACCAATGAAATTTAGTTTTTTACCGGAAACTATACTGAACACGCAATGCAAAAAAAATCATCAAAATCGGTTCACAATTGGCGAAGAAATCGAGTAACATAGACACAAAAATAATTCAGTCGACTTGAGAACCTCCTCCTTTTTTGAAGTCGGTTAAAAACTGGGTGAGGGGGCGGGGGTGGAAGTGACGGTAATGCTAGATGTGGGGGGTGCAGTGGTGGGAGGTGGAGGCGGGGTGGGGGCGAGGGTTAATATATCTCTTTGAAGTCTGGTGTGTAAGCAAAAAGCTATCTTAGAAATTTGAAGTATTTTGGTAGATTTTTATTAGTTCTTTTTTCGTCTCTTTTGGGGAGGAGGGTTTGTTAACTCTTTTTTCCATTTAGAGATAGGATAAAATAATTTTTAAGAAAAAATAAAAACCGACTTCAAAAAATTCAATGCAACAAATAAAATACACTAAAAGGTATAAAATAATTATTATCTTATTTAGTTACAACTAAACGACGAAATATTAACATGAAATTACTTTTTGAAGTCGGTGCCAAACAAACTATACCTATAAGCGAGCGTACCCGCCAAACGTACTAAGTAAGATCCGTCGAGTGCGATTCATAAAAGGTATATGTTTGGCACCGACTTCAAAAAGTAATTTCATGTTAATATTTCGTCGTTTAGTTGTAACTAAATAAGATAATAATTATTATATACCTTTTAGTGTATTTTATTTGTTGCATTGAATTTTTTGAAGTCAGTTTTTATTTTTTTCTTAAAAATTATTTTTATTTTTCTCTTTTTAGTGATGTTATTAATAGTGATCATATCATCAGAACTTGACCAAATTAATATGACACCATCCCTAAGACACCCCCTTTCGGATAAAAAAAGAACCAACGAAATCGGTTCATAAACAAAAGAGGTTTGGTCTAAACAAACCTAATAAAAAAGGTCTAATACCTATGAAAAAAATTCGAAAAAAAATGGGACCAATCGGAATCTAGACTGGACCCAATGCAAAAAAATTTTCAAAATCGGTTGGGAATTGGCGGAGATATGAGGTAACATAGGCACAAAAAAAAAAAAAAAAAAATTCAGTCGAATAGAGAACCTTCTCCTTTTTTGAAGTCGGTTAAAAAGCAAGGGTTGGTTTTCAAATTAGTCTGGAATAAGCTGCGTTGCTAAGGTAAATATTTTGTTTATTTAAATTTTTTTTTTTTTTTGATAGTAGATTTGGTTGAAAGGGGTAGTCAATCCAGGGTTGGGACTGGAAGTATATAGGCGTTAAAATCAGTGGTGGTTTTGTTATGAGGATGATTCAGGTGGTTATTTAGATTATACGGATTTAGGGAAGAATGGTATTAATTTAAATTGGTCTGGTCCCTACTAAAATTATTGGATGGAAAATACTTGGTGGGTTTCACATTAATTCTTAATGTGAAACCTGCCAAGTATTTTTATCCAATAATTTTAAAAATGTTTCACCAAGTACCAACACCAAATTCCTTAAAAACTATTGGTTCCTACTAAAATTATTGGATGGAAAATATTGGTGGGTTTCACATTAATTCTTAATGTGAAACCTGCCAAGTATTTTTTATCCAATAATTTTAAAAAATGTTTCACCAAGTACCAACACCAAATTCTTAAAAACTATTGGTTCCTACTAAAATTATTGGATGGAAAATACTTAGTGGGTTTCACATTAATTCTTAATGTGAAACCTGCCAAGTATTTTTTATCCAATAATTTTAAAAATGTTTCACCAAGTACCAACACCAAATTCCTTAAAAACTATTGGTTCCTACTAAAATTATTGGATGGAAAATACTTGGTGGGTTTCACATTAATTCTTAATGTGAAACCTGCCAAGTATTTTTTATCCAATAATTTTAAAAAATGTTTCACCAAGTACCAACACCAAATTCCTTAAACACTATTGGTTCCTACTAAAATTATTGGATGGAAAATACTTGTGGGTTTCACATTAATTCTTAATGTGAAACCTGCCAAGTATTTTTATCCAATAATTTTAAAAAATGTTTCACCAAGTACCAACACCAAATTCCTTAAAAACTATTGGTTCCTACTAAAATTATTGGATAGAAAATACTTGGTGGGTTTCACATTAATTCTTAATGTGAAACCTGCCAAGTATTTTTATCCAATAATTTTAAAAAATGTTTCACGAAGTACCAACACCAAATTCCTTAAAAACTATTGGTTCCTACTAAAATTATTGGATGGAAAATACTTGGTGGGTTTCACATTAATTCTTAATGTGAAACCTGCCAAGTATTTTTTATCCAATAATTTAAAAAATGTTTCACGAAGTACCAACACCAAATTCCTTAAAAACTATTGGTTCCTACTAAAATTATTGGATGGAAAATACTTGGTGGGTTTCACATTAATTCTTAATGTGAAACCTGCCAAGTATTTTTTATCCAATAATTTTAAAAAATGTTTCACCTAGTACCAACACCAAATTCCTTAAAAACTATTGGTTCCTACTAATTCAGATATTAATATGTAGGTTTGCATTCATTTGTAGGATCTGGCATTGATTTATGGAGCAGTCTATTTTTTACTACTTGGGATTATACAGGGTGGCGCAGATGGATCGGGTGGTTTTAAAATACTTGTCAAACTGTCAATTTTAAAGGTATTGGATTGAAATAAAGTGCAAAACGTGTAGTTACAATGGAAGTTTATTAACAAAAAATTAGTAAAGTTAGTTTTTAAAAATTACATCCATCAAATGCCCTCCTTCTCGAGCGACGCATTACTGTTAATTCGCAGCGTTATGTGAACATGATTGAAGAATTTCTTCTCCCACAACTTGAAGAGAACAATTACGACATGGACAATATGTGGTTCCAACAAGACGGGGCAACTGCACCCAAACCACCCGATCCATCTGGGCCACCCTGTAGTATGATTAAATCAATTATGATGTTTGTCAAGTAAAGTCCTAGAGTTGTACAAAATTTTATTTAGTTCTCACAAGCAGAGATTAGCTGAGGTAGAGCTAGGTCATACCATCCTTGTTAAAGTTTTGACCAGGTTTCCTTAACAACTTATGAAAATGCCGGGATGGCTAATGCGTCGCTTGCTCCTGGTACCGGGTTTTTGCGTGAAATTTGTAAATTACTTTTTGTCTTTTGATGGAAATCTATGGTCATATTATTTGTTAATGACCATACATTTCTATTTTTTTTTGTATTTGTTTATTATTTGTTAAATTGTTGTAGTTAATTTGTATTGATGCATTGTAACTAGATTGTATTGATGTTTGGAGGACCTAGCCACCGATGACTTGTGCCTCTAAGCAGGTCGAGAAATATAGATTTATTTATTATTTATTTATTTATTTATATAGCTTTTAATGAAGCAAAAAGTTATCGAGATTCGCTCGAGCTCGGTGGCCAGGTACTTTATTAATCGTGCGAAATATGACCTTTTCCGCATATGCCAGTTTAGCCAAGTTTTATAATGGGTGTAGAAAAGTAGGTATTAGAGTATTTTAATTATGATTGATTAGGTTTCAGTTCAAGGAGAGATTTCCATCCTTTGAATTCCATTTAACCCCCCGCTTCTCTTAATAATAAATTTCAAATTCAATATATTCTTATGTTAAGGTGGACACACCTGTGTGAGGTATTTAAAAGGCAGCCAGCCAGGCAGGCATGACACATGGTGACCTTCCTTCTCTTTCTTTCTTTCATAAGACCCACCTCAAACAGCCAGCCAAACCCATCTATCCATCCATCTATATATATACATATATACACACCCTTTTAATATTAATAAATACTAAATAGTCAAATATTTAAAAAGAATACACTTGTAGATGAATATTGAATGATCTGGAACGGATGAGAAAATTTTGGATTTTTCAGTTCTTCTTGAATAACTCTAAAAGGGCTTATCAAATCAAAAAGATATTCATTTGATAAATTAAAGCTCTTTAAATTACGCGTAAAATGATAACAATTTCATCTATTTATGTTAAGTAGAACCGGTACTAGGGCCTGTCAAAAAACGGGATCACTTTTAAAATATCCCTAAAACTCGTATTTTTTTCGATTATTCCCCATTTTTAACCGACTTCAAAAAAGGAGGAGGTTCTCTATTCGACTGATTTTTTTTTTTTTTTTTTGTGCCTATGTTACCTCATATCTCCGCCAATTGTCAACCGATTTTGAAATTTTTTTTGCATTGGGTCCAGTCTAGCTTCCGATTGGTCCCATTTTTT
This sequence comes from Forficula auricularia, assembly GCA_024734495.1. NCBI lineage: Eukaryota > Metazoa > Arthropoda > Insecta > Dermaptera > Forficulidae > Forficula > Forficula auricularia. The sequence continues at coordinate 14,969,267 of JALMQS010000030.1, read as the reverse complement.
TTCGTTTTTTTTTCAGGTATTAGACCTTTTTTATTAGGTTTGTTTAGACCTAACCTCTTTGTTTATGAACCGATTTCGATGGTTCTTTTTTTATCCGAAAGGGGGTGTCTTAGGGATGGTGTCATATTAATTTGGTCAAGTTCTGATGATATGATCAATATTAATAACATCACTAAAAAGAGAAAAATAAAAACAATTTTTAAGAAAAAAATAAAAACCGACTTCAAATAATTAAATGCAACAAATAAAATACACTAAAAGGTATAAAATAATTATTATCTTATTTAGTTACAACTAAACGACGAAATATTAACATGAAATTACTTTTTGAAGTTGGTGCCAAACATATACCTTTTATGAATCGCACTCGACGGATCTTACTTAGTACGTTTGGCGGGTACGCTCGCTTATAGGTATAGTTTGTTTGGTACCGACTTCAAAAAGTAATTTCATGTTAATATTTCGTCGTTTACTTGTAACTAAATAAGATAATAATTATTTTATACCTTTTAGTGTATTTATATTTGTTGCATTTAATTTTTTGAAGTCGGTTTTTATTTTTTTCTTAAAAATTTTTATTTTTCTCCTTTTAGTGATGTTATTAATAGTGATTATATCATCAGAACTTGACCAAATTAATATGACACCATCCTAAGACACCCCTTTCGGATAAAAAAAGAACCATCGAAATCGGTTCATTAACAAAGAGGTTAGGTCTAAACAAACCTAATATAAAAAAGTCTAATACCTATGAAAAAAATCGAAAAAACAATGGGACCAATCAGAAGCTAGACTGGATCCCAATGCAAAAAAATTTTCAAAATCGAGTTGACAATTGGCGGAGATATGAGGTAACATAGGCACAAAAAAAAAAAAAAAAAAAAAAAAAAATAACAGAAAATCAATCGAATAGAGAACCTCCTCCTTTTTTGAAGTCAGTTAAAAATGAAAACCACTGATCCTAGAAACTTGATTTCTATCTCATTCTCTAGAAAGTTTTGTTTCCTTGAACGTTTACTTGGACCACTTTTTTGATAAAACTCAGATTTATAGGTAGATATCCTACATTTTCCGGACAGAATATGATCCGAATCCTCAAAAGCGTCATGGAAAATACTGGATATCTATAAATATAAGAGTTTTATCAAAAAAGTAGTTTAAGTAAACGATCAAGTCAACAAAATTTACTAGAGAATGAGACAAAAATCACGTTTCTAGGATGAGTGATTTTCATTTTACAAGGAAAACACTTTTTTTGCAAAAACTGCAAACTTCAACCTCATTGAGGCACGGGTTACCATTATCCAATTAAGATGATACTTTGTTTAAATTGTAGCAAATTCAATTTAGTTTAAAAATGTATAGCGTGGTCTTTGTTGAAAATGTGCTCCTTCATGGTCAAAATGGGGAAAAATCAAAAAAAGCACGAGTTTTAGGGATATTAAAAAGTAATCACGGGGGCTGTTTTTTGACAGGGGCTAGCACAGGTTCTACTTAACCTAAATAAATAAAATTGTTATCATTTTACGTGTAATTTAAAGAGATTTAATTTATCTAATAGATATCTTTTTGATTTGATATGCCACTTTAGAGTTATTCAATAAAAACTGAAAAAACTATGAAATTTTCTCATTTTGAAGCACGTAGAAAAATTTCCACAACACAGATTTGGGGGAAAACTTAGGGTAGTAATATTGGAGTACCAATAAGGATATTAGAGGCGACTGTGGGTCAGTGGATAGAGTGTTGGGTCGCTGACTCGAAGATCGCTGGTTCGAGACCGAGTCTCGGCAGATAGATATTTTCAGTCGCCTCCTCTTGGAAAGTAATGGCAACCTACCAAGAGTATAATTGCCTAATAGTAACCTCTCCAAATTAGCCGTTCGGAACCAGCGTTAAAAAGTAGGTCCCATATATCTGTGCAAAACAACTAAACACACTCAGAACAAGTATATGTGGAGACACCCGTTTCGGGTATGGCACTCGAAGAAGAAAGAATAAAGATATTCCAGCAATAAAATTTTTACCGGGAATTATTTCCTGTTAAAATCGTAATTTGCCTGGACTAATGTGTTAAAATTAAAAACAACATGAATATGTTGTTTTTAAGTAAAGCGAAAAATTACTTTTTTTTTTTTTTTTTTTAATGCAATCGAATGCAAGAAGGGGTGCACCAGTAAAGATGCAGCCCCTATGGATCCTCGAAAGACCCTTGCATTATCCGAAGAGAAGGAAAGTTGTTTAAGTGAGAGGGTGTAGACGTAGGTGTCTATGCACCCTGGTTTTGAAGGTTTGAAGATCATAGGTGCTGGGAAAGATAGAGGCTGGAGAGAGTTCCAGTTCCTTGAAGTCATGGGGATATATGAATTCGCGAATGAAGTGGTCCGGCACTTTCTAATTTGACCGCGAAGGAGTGTTGGGAGTCGGCAAAACGTTGCTGCGTGCAAAGCATGCTTTGGGGGAATTATTGATTTTATCTCATCAGAGCACCTGCCGTGATAGTATCTATAGAAAAGGGAAAGGGCGGAGACATCTCTTCGATGAGCCAGCGAGTCGAGGGAGTCGGTGAGGTAGAATCGTCAATTAGCCTGACGGCTCGTTTCTGAATTGCATCAAGGGTAGCAAGAGAATATTTTGAGGCTCCTCTCCACAGATGAGAGCCGTATTCGAGACAGGGGCGGATTTGGGCCTTGTAGATGGTGAGAAGTTGTGGGGTTTGTAAAATCGCTTGGACCTGAATAAGAAGCCAATCTTCCTTGCTGCAGATTTCGCCACAGAGGAGATGTGTTCATTCCAAGACAGGTCAGATGCGACAGAGACGCCCAACATGGATAGGCTGTCACACATTTTCAGGGTATTCGAATCGAAGTGAATATCAGGGAAATCTCTATTTTCGCGCCTAGAAATTAGACAACATTGAGTCTTGTTTGAATTGAAGTTAACTAAATTTTGAGAGCCCCATTTATTCAGTTTGTCTAGGTCGAGAGTAAATTGAGTAAACTGAGCAACGTTCGGTCCGCCAGGTACTTATAAATATATATATATATATATATATTTGAGGAATGAAAAATGATTCCATCTTGTTGTTGTTTTCTATGGAATTTTCTCGTAATATTAAATTACCTAGAGAGAGAGATTTTATCTTGAATGATCTCGTGAACGGTGAACTACAAGAATGTGAAATGGTTTGTTTTATCGTGGACAGATTTATCTATATATATATTCGTAGATATAACCAGCCAACCAGCCAGACTAACCAACCTGTCTCTCGGAAAGATAAAATAGATGAATAGAATTTTGAAATTGCAAAACGTTCCCATTGAAAGAGGAAATTTAACCTCCGATCTTATAATATGGATTCCCTTTCACTTGATTTACTACTAACTATTATATATTGTATCATTTGTAGGGTACTGTATTAAAATATTAACGAATTAATTAAAATTACCTTCACGGACATGTTCTTTCTAGAATAAAGATGTATAAGGTTGGAAACTAAGTAATTGCGGATTTCCCTCATAGATGGCTTCGAGTTGAATTTTTAGGTTTGCTGGCGTAGTCCAAATGTAAAACACATTTTGTTATTTGATAGTTGGCAATTCAGTTGTCAATCAGTAAAAAAAGTTATTTGATCGGTTGCGTAGTTTTCGTTTGGCGTTCGTTGAAAAATGGAAAATCAAAAGGAACATTAAAATGAGAGAGTCTTCTGTTTTAATTAAAATAATTTTTAATTATTTCTAGAACTATAGTTCGAGAATTGTTCATCATCAGTCTATCACAAATATTTCAAATTAGTTATAAATTAAGATTTATACATTGAAAATTTCGAAAAATATATAATGTCTTTTTCTTCATGTTTCCTCTTGGGAGATTAGAATATAACTGGGACCCCAAGAGGAAACATGAAGAAAAAGACATTATATATTTTTCAAAAATTTTCAATGTATAAATCTTAATTTGTAACTAATTTGAAATATTTGTGATAGACTGATGATGAAGGCAATGCCTTCGAAACTATAGTCTCTAGAAATAATTAAAAATTATTTTATTTAAAAAACAGAAGACTCTCTCATTTTATTTTTAACCTAAAATAAAAACAATTCTGTTACCATCGACAGTGAAATCTTTTATTCAACTAACAAAAGGAACATTTTCGTCATATTGAAAAACGCTCTGGTCGTCCAGTTGAAGTTGATGACGACCTAATCAAAGCAATAATCGATTCGGATCGTCACAGTACAACACGTGAGATTGCAGAGAAGCTTCATGTATCACATACATGCATTGAAAATCACTTAAAACAACTTGGCTATGTTCAAAAACTCGATACATGGGTTCCTCACGAACTGAAAGAAACGCATTTAACGCAACGCATTAACATCTGCGATTTGCTAAAGAAACGTAATGAAAATGATCCATTTTTAAAACGACTGATAACTGGCGATGAAAAATGGGTTGTTTACAACAATATCAAGCGGAAAAGATCGTGGAGCAGGCCAGGTGAACCAGCTCAAACAACATCAAAAGCGGGTATTCATCAAAAGAAGGTTTTGTTATCAGTTTGGTGGGATTACAAAGGGATTGTCTACTTTGAACTCTTACCACCCAACCGAACGATCAATTCTGTTGTCTACATTGAACAACTAACGAAATTAAACAATGCAGTTGAAGAAAAGCGGGCCGAATTGACAAATCGAAAAGGTGTTGTATTCCATCATGACAATGCAAGGCCACACACATCTTTGGTCACTCGGCAAAAATTATTGGAGCTTGGTTGGGATGTTTTGCCACATCCACCATATAGTCCTGACCTTGCACCATCTGATTACTTTTTATTTCGATCTTTACAAAACTCCTTGAATGGTAAAAATTTCAATAATGATGATGATGTCAAATTGTACCTGATTCAGTTTTTTGCTAATAAAAACCAGAAGTTTTATGAACCTGGGATTATGATGCTGCCTGAAAGATGGCAAAAGGTCATTGATCAAAATGGGCAATACATTACAGAATAAAGTTATTTAGTTCCATGAAAGAATTTGATTTTCTAAACAAAATCCGCAATTACTTAGTTGCCAATCCATTAGATATACATAATTTCGTCTTTATCCAACATAATAAGAAGTTAATTATTTACTTGTAAATAAAACCATTTTATACATTATAATGTGTGTAATTGTATATACCTACGTATTAATAAAGAGAACATGTTTTGATACCTAATTATAGAAATGGGATCAGGTTTAAGTAGAATGAAATATTATCATGACAAAGAATCAAGTCTCCAATTATTATATAACACCTGTTGATTTTATGCATTCATATATGTAGGTATTTTCAGATAAATCGATACACTGAAAATGTTAAATCCACTTTTGGTATAAATACCATTAAATTTTATTTTTTAGCTTTTGTAATGTTAAATGAAAAGTCAAAAATGGAAATTTATTATTAAGTACCTGGAGCCACCGAGCGATGCTCGGTAACTTTTTGCTTCAGTTAAAAGCTTGTAATATTATTTTTAATTTAAGGTAGTTGTTTCGCGACAATTCTAGCATAAAGTTAATGCTAAAATATATAGAACAGACAATAAGGATTCATAATTCATAAGCTCAAAACTTTTTGCTGTTTATGTACCACTACTAGCAAATCCTGTAATCGTTTGACAAATCTGGCACCATTGTAAGAGATTGAATATTTTTATATGAAAATGACAGATAAAATACATTTTAAAAGTTAAAAAATGTCTATCAAAATCGTTTTATTATTTTTTAACAAATGTAATCAACGCCTTATGAAAATTATAATTTTGAAAAAATCCAGCGCATGCGCGCTTTATTGTGTTAAATAAATGCGCTGTTACCAAATTGATTTTAGTGTAAATTTTTTTTATACATTTTTCATTATTTATTCATTATTATCTCAGAAACTGTGTTGTAACTGTGAATCAAAATTGTCTTAAAATATGTATTTGTTATTGTTTAATGTTGGTTTAGTTTTTTATAAAAATGGCAAGAAGGGTTTCTTAATTATAATTAAATATGTATGTAAACTTTCCGATATCCCGTATAGTGCAATGTATAAGAGTCTGAAAAACTCTATTTTTGAAATTTATTATCTACGGAGCTGTATTGTTCATAAATTTCATTTTGCCACCAATCAATGCAGAAGTATTTAAATAATCTATATAAATTTCAAAAAAATCCTATGAAAACTCATACGGTGAAAAACTACCTTAAAATTCTGATAAAAATACAAATATATATAGTAAACGCCCCCTGGACCCCCCGGAACCCCCTCGCCCCCGAAACCCCGAACTTCGCTCCCCCATGGACCTCCCACCCCATGCACACCCCCACATCCACATCCACTCTATAGTAAATTAGATAATAACACCTTATTTCTAATTTAGCGCCCTTATTATAACCTCTAGGGATTTATTGAATATTATGTTGGTAGTAGCTCTAAGACCAGCCAAGTGCGTTGTAAAGCACATGTCACTTCTATTTAGATATAAGATAGTATAAACTTGTATTTTAATATAAATTGAAGATAATAAGAATACGGCACGCCCTCGAAGCTCGGCCCTCCAGGCTGGTGCCCTGGCGGGCGGCGTCTCGGTCCAAAAATTTTATTCCTCTTAAAAAACCACACTTCAAATGTATACCTGTAAAAATATATAGTCTCTTAAAAGTTTCGCCTCATTTTCGTCCTGACACAGCTACAGAGATGAGGCTCTAGATATGAATCTGGAAGTATTTTATTTTTCTATAATCTAAAGCATTGTGATATTTTTTGTGTGGAAATAGATTTTTTAAATATGTGGTATCGTGTGAGGAGGAGAATTATATTATATCATTTTTTTAAAATTTGGGATCGATAATAGATATAAGGCTCCAAATATTTAAAAGAGATCAGGTGTTGTTTGTATGACAGGCTGCTCCAGTATTGCAATGAGAAACTCATACGGGCATGCGTGTCTTAAGTCCTTTAATTTTGTCGAAATCAAAAAATAAGAATAACAAAATTTAGATTTTTAAAAAATTATAAAAAAGTGGCAAATTATTAAAAAATAATCAAATAATATGTGATTGATTGATTTTTCTGTGCGCAAAGAAAAGCGAATTGAATATTTAATTTTTGAGTGGTTAAGTGGAGGGGGGGGTGGTTAATAATTATCAATATATTTAATGTTTCTTAATTTAAAATCAATTGGAGTCTTTCATTTCGAAATTTGAGTCCAAGTTACGATTAAATTTCAAATTTGCCGCAAATATACCGAGGGCGCTCTCTCTCGGCAGCATTACGTCACCATTGCGGCAAATTAATCTAGACAAATATATATAGTATAATTGCTGATTTAATATATAAAAGAAGATATCTTAATTAAAATAAAGAAGTTAAGATGATATATTGTTTAAAATTCATTAGAAAAGATAATTTATTATTCAAATGTGAAATTAATATACCTAGTATAGAGGTACTAATGTACAGTTACTGTTCCCTATATCCGTAACAATGGAAAAGAGGGGGGATGGAGGCTGATGCTTCCGCCCCCGCATTTGCTCTACTCATCCGCCTCTTCAATTCCCAATTAAGATAAGCATTAAACAAAAAAGGTTCTCGAGGAAGTTTCCTTTCCTTTTATAGTGACGTAGAGAAAGCGATGAGCCAGCCATCCACTCTGCAGAGGGCATCTTTAGTTGTGTTAAAATGGTATGGAAAAATTAATGGGCCAACTAGAACTAGATTAACATTTCTCGCTACACTCGTAGTGATTTGATTGTTAGGTAAATAAATAATTATGACTGATAATTCTACAAATCTAGAAATGATTATATTATTTTTGAAAAGGGAAAAATGAAATTATGCACCGGGCAGGATTCGAACCTACCTGCGATCACTACTTTAAAGCCCAAGAGTTAGTCTTTATGAAATTGAGGTTTTATTTATTTATTTATTGTCTTAAAATAACGATCTAATGTCAAAATTTTTGAATTTCTGAAACAAAGAACTGTTAAAATTTTGGGCTTTCTAGTTTCACAAATTATAGTTCTAAAATGAAGAAAATATCTGGTTGATTTTTACTTTTTACTTTATTTTATATATAAGTTATAGTCGCAATTCCTGCAGTCCTAAACACTTTTCATGACGTCAGTCATATCGCTGACGCTGCAGTATATCTCTATATATAAAACTCTTTGCCCGATACACTCACTCACCACTCACTCATCATCAAAACAGCCAGAACCACTGGACATAGAAACATGAAATTTGGGGAGGATATTACATCTATGACATAGGAAGAAAGGATTTTATGAAATTCGACCCCTAAGGGGGTCAAAGGGGGCAAAGTGCGTTTTCACTGATTATGCGATATCTCTTAAGGACGATAAAATATCTACTTGATTTTTCCTTATAAAAATACTAAATTAAAATATCTAAAAACTAATTTCAGGATTTTTGAAATTCGACCCCTAAAGGGGTCAAAAAGAGTTACATATCTTTGGATTGTGTTTACACTAATTATGCATTTTCAATTAAGAACGATAAGATATCTACTTGATTTTTACTTAATAAAATTTTAAATATAAATATCTAAAAAGTAATTTCAGGTTTTTTTGAAATTTGACTCCCAACTATCCAAAATGTGAGTGGGGGCAAAAATTAAAACTCTCTCCTATCTTGATCAAATTTTGTAGAGTTATTCTTTATTACTTTAAGAAACTATTCCTATAAAAATCAACTATCAAAATTTACTGTATGGGGGGCGAAAGGGGGGGTGCAAAATATAGAAATTTTTAGCTTTTTTGTACATTTACTCTTTAGAAAACTGAGAGATATTTATTTGTAAATATCTAAAAAATAATTTCAACCTCCCAAAATGTGAGTGGGGGCAAAAAATTAATACTCTCTCCGATATAGATCAAATTTTGTAATGTTAGTTTTTAAGACTATATAAAATGTATACTGTAAAAATCAATAGCCAAAATTAGTGCGTGGGGGCGAAAGAGAGGGCAAAATATTACAAATATATATTACAGACCTAATAATCACATGTCGAGACGCTGCCCGCCAGGGCCACCTGCCCGGAGGGCCGGCCGAGCTGTAGAGGGCGTGCCGAAGGCACGCCTGGAGCAGCTCGTTGTCTATATAAGTCGTCCGCTCGCTACTCGTTGAATATTTTATGCTCCATTGAAGCAGCCGAAGGCTCTGCCCAAACGCCCCTTCTCTTAAATTCGGGATTTATAAAAATCACCGACAAGTTCATCATTTCATTCAATTAAATTCAAATACGTTCAAACACGCTATTTGCTTAAATTCGGGATTTAACCAAATCACCGACAATAACGTTATTTAAACGTTATATCTACTTAATAATTGTACTTGACATTCACTACAAATATTATTGTAAAACCTTCTTTAATAAAAATAAATTTTAATAAGCCTTAAATTGTTTTTTAAAAACAATCACCCTCGACCACAAGACTTATTTTATATATATAAGTAATATCTATAGATAAAAATTGGTACCTGGCCACCGAGCGATGCTCGGTAATTTTTTGCTTCAGTTAATAAATCTAAGAATTTTATCAAAAAAGTGGTCCAAGTGCCAGGATGTACCGGAAAGTCATTACCGGTTTTTCTAACAGATGTCGCTAGGCTTAAGTATGCAATGTTATGATTTGACACATATGCATTTTATTCTACTGACATCAAGCTTCAAAGCTATACATGTTATATTTTGCGAAAGTAACACCTTCATAGATTTATATCTCTTTGAAAATGTCAAGTTTCATGCCTGAAAAACGTGTATTTGCGGCACGCATTACTTTTCTTATTTAATCAAAAGAAAAAAGCCGCTGAAAGTCATCGTTTGCTGGTAGAAACTTACGGTGAGCATGCTTTAACCTTAAAAACATGTGAGGTGTGTTTTCGAAAATTCAAAAGTGGTGATTTCGAAGTGCAAGATAAAGAACGTTCTGGTAGACCAAAAAAGTTTGAAGATGCAAAACTACAGGAGTTATTGGATGAAGACCCAACCCAAACTCAAAAACAATTGAAAAAACAATACACCGACAACAAATGATCAATTTGAACCACGCATTGATCGAAAAACGTCCAGAATGGGCCCGAAGACACGGTAAAGTGATTTTACAACACGATAACACGCGGTCTCATAAAGCAAAACCGGTCAAGGAAGCGTTGAAAGCACTTGGGTGGGACATATTATCGCACCCGCCGTACTCTCCAGACCTTGCCCCGTCCGACTATCAACTTTTCGCATCGATGGGACACGCGCTTGCAGAGCAGCACTTCGCCAATTTCGAAGAAGTTAGAAAATGGCTCGATGAATGGTTTTGCTCAAAGGACAAACAGTATTTTTGCCAGAAAGATGGGCAAGATGTATAGAATCAAATGGCCAATACTTTGAATAAATAAATTTTCCATTTTCTTAAAAATTACGTAGTTTTTTTTCGAAAAAACCAGTAATGACTTTCCGGTACACCTAGTATATGTTCAAATCAAAAAAAAATCCTAGACAATGCAATAGGAATTAAATTTCTAGGATGAGTGGTTTTCATTTTATGAAGGAAAAGCCGAAGAAACTTCAAACTTCAACCTTATTGAAGCACGGGTTACCATTATACAATTAAGATGAAACTTTCTTTAAATTGTAGCAAATTTAATCATTGTCGAAAACGTGCTCCTTCATGGTCAAAAAAGTACGAGTTTTATGGATATTCAAAAGTTATCCCGGGGGCTATTTTTGACAGACGCTAGTACCGGTTCTACTGAACCTAAATAGATGAAATTGTTATCATTTTAAGCGTAATTTAAAGAGTTTTAATTTATCTAATAGATATCTTTTTGATTTGTTAATCTACTTTAGAGTTATTCAAGAAAAACTGAAAAAACTCCGAAATTTTCTCATTTTGAGACGCGTAGAAAAATTTACACAACACAGATTTGGGGGAAAACTTAGGGTAGTAATATTGGAGTACCAATAAAGGTATTCCTCCAATAAAATCTTTGCCGGAAATTATTTCTTGTTTATGTCATTTTTTCACGTAATTTGTCTGGACTATATCGAGTGGTTGTTTGTAATTAATGAGCTGAAATTTGGCACCCAAGTTTGTATTAATAAATAAACTACTAATTCATTTGCTAAATCTCTATAATTTGTTAAAAACGTGCCAAGTCTTTTCATATTCCCATCTATTTTTTTTAATTCCAAAACTCAGCGAACTATGTAAACAGCGCTGGGTGTCATCTTTTCTAAATTAATTTTTGTGAAACTACAGTTAGGTATATGTAAATTAAAAATTGCAGATGATCTATTTGTTCCCATAGAATTGTTCTTTTGACCTCAGGTTTACTTCAGCTTCTCCTTCTCATCAGTTATCCTCCTGTACATTTTTCAAGGTCACATGACTAATTTCCTCTTGATTATTTGTTTTTTGTTATTTTGTTTATGTTGCAATTGTTATATAACCCATAATATGTACATTTATAGAGAAGATTACTTTCTTTACCAGTAAAAGAAGATTGAAAGAAAAATATTATTTCTTAAGGGTCCCGCTTAAAAAGTAAAACGGCACCCTATTAGTATGTCAGAACATTGTAGCTGGAAATCTAAATAAGATAAAAACTTGAAATTTAGAATCTGTATATTTAAGATTTTGTCTGTATATTGGTCTAATCGCCTCAAATTTTGGATGCACACGTTTCAAGCAAAGTTATCAAAGAAAATAACTTCAAACAAATTTCCTGTTTGTCTGTCTGTCTGTTTTATGCCTGTCCGCGCTCTTTTGTGCTGAATTATCATAAAAACGACTGAAGATATTCTTATAAAATGTCTTTTAACTTAAAATATGACCTATAGAATATTTTGATATTTTGACCCCAAAAACGGGTTTTGGGGGGTTTGGGGAGGGGGCAGGGCCATCTCAAGGGTATATTTTAATCCCAATAATAAATCAATACAAATAATATTATACAGGGTGTCCCAAAAGTCAAGGATCAAACGTGAACACGAGATAGGTGAGTTCAGGATTGTCCAAAATACCACCATCTCTACCATCTTTTATAACATTCTAGCTACCTGGAACATCGAGCGATGCTCGGTAATTTTTTGATTCAGTTAAAATCGATAAATAAATATTGTTTATAATTTTAAATTCAGGTAAAAATGTCGATTTTTATTCGAAGCCAAAATAAAATAGAAATAAAACTCAATTTATATTTGTACCAACGTTTACACCCGGCTTGAGTTTTGAAAGTAATTGCAATTAAAAATAATATTAATATACACGGAGTTTCGTTCGTTGACTCTTAAATCCTGAAGAAGGAGGTACAATCCTTCGAATTGTCGGATTTTTTAAGACAATGAAATTGATATTCTAATAAATTATTTTATAGAAAAATGCCTTTAATTAATTAAATTGGCAAATTCTAATATACAGGGTGTCCCAAAAGTCAAGGATCAAACGTGAACACGAGATAGGTGAGTTCAGGATTGTCCAAAATAAAAAAAAATTTTTTAATAAAACTCTCTTAGTTTTTGAGTTATGGGCATTTTTTTGAAAACCGTGAAAATCGCTACCCTACTCTAAATAGTTGAATGCTGTGTCTACGAATTTTCATATTTTATAATTCTAATTTTTGTTACGGAATCCTGAATAATACTGCCATCGATCACAAAACAGAAAATAACCAAGAGTATTATACTTTTTGAGAAAAAAATATTTTTGTCAGATTCATGTGTCAAACAATTTTAATCAGATAACTTTGACTCTTGATATCTTAAAAAAAAACTGTATCAAACAATAATGGCAAATTATCTAAAAAATTGACGCATTTAATCAAGATTTCAAAATGGTATAAAACATTCCACTTTTTTAAAAAACAAAAACTAATATTTGCATTTTTATGCGAAAGGAACTAATTTCAAAACACAATTCGTAATTGGCTAAAGGGTAGAATTTAACATGAAAACTAATTTAATTTATTAAAATATTTGTATTCAATTAAAGTAAATGTTCAAAATAATAATTGTTTTTATATTCAATATCTAATAATATTTAAAATTACAAATTAAAATTAAAATTATTACTTTACCATACAGGGTATGGTCAAGTATTGTAATCGTGCATGAAAAAAGTGTTTTTTTTCCTTCTTTTTTTAAAAATATCTTATTTCAAAATATCTAAAAAAAAGGCTGAAACTATTTCGAATAAAAAAATTGAGCAAAACCATGGAATTTAGGTCTACAAAAAAGCTCTAATAAGTGAACATCGAAAAAATTATATTTTTCGAGATGATAATTGTTTTGTCAAAATGTCTGTTAGTCTGTCTGTTAGTTAGTCTGTGCGTTACCAAATTTGTGTACGAGCTAGCTCAAAAACTAGTGTGAATATCGAAACCAAATTTCACACGTAGTTTTGGTCCAGTGAGATTAAGAGCTGATTAGATTTTGGTGCATATTGATCAAAAATTAAGGGGGGTGGAGTAAGGGGGGGGTTAAAAATTAAAAATCTAGGTCGTTTGAGCAAACTCAACCAAATTTTGTATACATAATCAGTGGACCCTCAGAAGTCTAAAAATGCAAAATCTAACCGCCCAAAATTGGGGGGGGGGGGCGGAGGGTCAAAAAATGAAAATCTTGGCCATTTACCAAACTCAACCAAATTTTGTATACATAATCAGTGGGTCCCCAGAAGTCTAAAAATGCAAAAACTAACCGCCCGAAATGGGGGCGGAGGGTCAGAAAATGAAAATCTTGGCCATTTACCAAACTCAACCAAATTTTGTATACATAATCAGTGGGTCCCCAGAAGTCTAAAAATGCAAAAACTAACCGCCCGAAATGGGGGCGGAGGGTCAAAAAATGAAAATCTTGGCCATTTACCAAACTAAACAAAATTTTGTATACATAGTCAGTGGGTCCCAGGAGTCTAAAAATGCAAAAACTAACCCCCCCCCCCCCCCACACACACACACACACACCTACATGATTATACATAATTTTATTAAATATTAAATATAAGTGAGGGGCCAGGTTGTATGGTAAAGTCAAGTGGATGGCCACATCAGAACACGTCAGCTTATTTGATATCTGTTTTCATGTTAAATTCCACCCTTTAGCCAATTACGAATTGTGTTTTGAAATTAGTTCCTTTCGCATAAAAATGCAAATATTAGTTTTTGTTTTTTAAAAAAGTGGAATGTTTTATACCATTTTGAAATCTTGATTAAATGCGTCAATCCTCCAGATAATTTGCCATTATTGTTTGATACAGTTTTTTTTAAGATATAAAGAGTCAAAGTTAGCTGATTAAAATTTTTTGACACATGAATCTGACAAAAATATTTTTTTCTCAAAAAGTATGATACACTTAGTTATTTTCTGTTTTGTGATCGATAGCAGTATTATTCAGGATTCCGTAACAAAAATTAGAATTATAAAATATGAAAATTCGTAGCCACAGCATTCAACTATTTAGAGCAGGGTAGCGATTTTCACGTTTTTCAAAAAATGCCCATAACTCAAAAACTAAGAGAGTTTTATTAAATTTTTTTTTATTTTGTACAATCCTGAACTCACCTATCTCGTGTTCACGTTTGATCCTTGACTTTTGGGACACCCTGTATATTAGAATTTGCCAATTTAATTAATTAAAGGCATTTTTCTATAAAATAATTTATTAGAATATCAATTTCATTGTCTTAAAAAATCCGACAATTCGAAGGATTGTACCTTCTTCTTCAGGATTTAAGAGTCAACGAACGAAACTCCGTGTATATTAATATTATTTTTAATTGCAATTACATTCAAAACTTTGTGCCCAATGATACGTCTTGATGATGGCCATAGCGCCGGGTGTAAACGTTGGTACAAATATAAATTAAGTTTTATTTCTATTTTATTTTGGCTGCGAATAAAAATCGACCTTTTTACCTGAATTTAAAATTATAAACAATATTTATTTATCGATTTTAACTGAATCAAAAAACTTACCGAGCATCGCTCGGTGTTCCAGGTAGCTAGAATGTTATAAAAGATGGTAGAGCTTAGCGAAGGGTTGAAATCCCGTCAATAATCATATAAATATATTTAATTTCATTTATAAATATATTCAAATGAATTCGGTAGAAAAATTCTAATGGGGACCACCTTATTTGTTTATTTATTTTCGTAATATTTAATTATTAGAAAAAACAGCTAATGAATAAGTAATTAGAAAATAATTTGCTAAATGTGTTAATAGTATGTAAGAGAGTTCAAGAAATTCTAATCCCCTCCCTCGGGGGACAAATTCGAAATAGGCTTAAGTAATAAATTAATTATTATTAAACATAGTAAAATTAGAAATTATAATTTTTGTTTTTTTATTATTACCAATTGCTTAATTATTTATTACACTTAAAGGCATATTAAAATAAACTGGAGTGTGAATGTCCATCGCACGACTTTCCTTTGACTTTTCATCTTTTTTTTTAATTAATATTATGAAATCAGAAATTCGATATTTTATACCAGATATCGTAACTGTTATATCAAAATGTTGTATGTCAAAATTACCAACAAAAATTCATTGAAGAAGAACAGTGCACTGAAAAAACAATTTCTTTATAGTAAATATATTGATAGAGTTGAGCATTTTTAATGAGCTCTTATTTATTCCAAATATACTTTATTAATAATCAAGATATATCGAAATTATTCCAAATATGCCCAAATTTTTAGGTATTTCAATCCAAATATATTATATACTTGAGTGATCTACTTTATTCTATTAGACATCTCTTAATATCAAATGAATGTCTTGTTTATTTCTAGTAAAACCTCTTATTATATCTAAACTTATGTTTTTTTTACCATAAAACGACTTATATTTTTTGCAAATAGTAATATCTTAATAATTAAGATATTTTAAAAAAAATTAAGAAAATTTTTGTTTACATTATTAATTGTTTTTTTTTAAACCCACTATAAGATTAGAAGAAATATTAATATATATTAAAATTAGATTACCTTGTTTGTACCTTAAATCAAATATAATAATTAATTCAACCAAATAAATAATTATTATAAAATAAATATTTAATATAATTCATTTGATTGAATATAGTTGATTCTACATCAAATAAATATTACTCATCTTTTAGTCAGAAATGCATTCCTATATTTATTATAAATAAAAAATATTCAAGTTTAGGTATATCATTTCTTGTCATAATTACGTATTATTCCATTTAAATATCCAACTATTAAATTTAACTATTCCACTATTTTACTGAAATAACAATATTTTCATAATTTATCATTGGTGCTTGTTTCAAATAGCGGCATCTTAACTATTAATATATCTAGAGTTGCTCAAAAAATATGAGAATACTTAATACGTATATCATTTAGAGATCGATTTCGCCATAATTAACTTCACCATCTATTCATATCAAATATTGAAGGCGACAATAAAATAGTGTGTCTTGCTGGAATTATAAATTTTATTTATAACGATAAATAAAATTTATAATTTCAGCAGAAGACACACTATTTTATTGTCGCCTTCAATATATAAAAATTCTGCTACCCTCGGCACAAAAACTTTCAATTCATATCAAATATAATTTCTTAACTATAAATATATCGTTTTTTCAGTGTGGTCTCAAATTTTTCTATGATATCAGGTGATAGAACTCAAGTTACAGATTAAAAACAGAATAAAGTATTTAGGGTTAATTCGTAAATGACACCAAAAGTTTTTCTTATGTACTGAAAAGTGTTGATTTTTACATACGACATTTTGATATAACAACGATGATATAGCGTTATGTACAATGAATATACAATTAATTAACGTAACAATAAGAGTTTGAAAAATATGTATATAAGTATATGAAATGGTGTAAAAAAATAGAGTATATATTTCTAGACTGCAATTTTTTCACTTACCTACTAAGATAAATATAAAATCGAGGGGTGAACCGCGACTAATATAGTATAGACCTACTTCCACTTTCATTTACAACTAGAAGGATCATCAGATGTAGGGGCATTATCTAATAAATTCCAAAATAAGTCCACATAATTCCAATCGCGGTTCACCCCTCGGTATAAAATGAAAGTAAAAACTATGAATAATTAAATGGGTAATACATTAATAAAATAAAGTTATTGTTAAATAAATTTCATCAACTGAATAATAATCATTTTTCTTTTTCATAAAAAATAATAAAATAATTTGCGAAATATGTAGAATTAACATAAGAAATTATTGATTATATTCTATTTAACTTTCGCGGATCAATTACTTTCGATGAATATATAATTTAACAGATGAAAAACTTGACAAATACATATTTATAAATGTATATACAGAGCAGACATAATTCAGTGACCTAAACTAAAAAAAAGACTTTTGATTTATTTATCCAATCACTTTTCTAATTTCATTATGAAATAATAAAATTCAATTCAAAAGATTATGTTTTGCAAATAGTAGAAGAGTTATTGATTGATAAAGAGAAATCAAAGAGGTTGTTTTCTACTTGACGCAAATAAACATACATATATATAGTTTAGAAGCTTTGAACTTCATCATTAGTCTTATCAATTAGAAGTCTTTGATTTGTTATTTTTCATGGATTCAAATATCCGATTGGATAGAGATAAATTGATTTTGTCGTAATAGTAGTTAAACAGGTCACTGAATGATCGAATACATTAGTCAAAGATTCGAAACTATAGTCTCAAACAAATATATACAGGGTGTTCCACAGAACTCGTTCATTAAAAGTTTTCATGTAAAGAGTTGAGAGAAAATTTTGAACTTTGACATATTTATGATTTGTAATATGCTCTTTTTAAATAAATTATTAACAACTTTTGGACACTTTCTGTTTTGCAGCTCCGCAGCGCAGGCAGGGCATTTTTTGTGAACCATGTTTTTAAGTAGAGGCGCGCATTTTGAGCCGCAGCACAGTCCTGCCCCACGTGCCGACTGCGTCCACTTGTAGAGACCCCACAGAAACTGATTCACGCAGGGCGCAGTTTTTTATTTTTTAATTGGTTTTTTATATTAAAACCCACAAATACTTTACAGCAAATATTATTATATATCTATTAAAATTAGGAAATTTTTGTTTGGATGTGATGGAGAGATTGAATGACCAATCGACTTGATTGGGGAATAATGGAATTGAAATAATTATCGGAAAAGAGGTTTTTTTATCTAATTAGATTTTTCCTCTTATTAAAAACAAGGACTAAAGATGAATAAGGACACTCGATGGTGGAGAAGTAATCTCCGGAATCGAAGCAAAAAATACAATGTATACATTAATTAATGTAAAATAATTGGTTTAATAAAATTTATAAAAAAAAAATTTGTTTTGGGATGAAAAGGGAGGAGGGAGGATGGAACCAATCGACTTGATTGGGGAATAATGGAATTGAAATAATTATCGGAAAAGAGGTTTTTTTATCTAATTAGATTTTTCCTCTTATTAAAAACAAGGACTAAAGATGAATAAGGACACTCGATGGTGGAGAAGTAATCTCCGGAATCGAAGCAAAAATACAATGTATACATTAATTCATGTAAAATAATTGGTTTAATAAATTTTTGTTTTGAGGAGGATGGGAGAGATGGGATGAAAAAATAATGGAATTGGAATAATTATCGGAAAAGGTTTTTTCTTTAATTAGTTTTTCCTCTTATTAAAAACAAGGACTAAAAGATGATCAAGGACATTCCATGGTCAAAAAGTAATCTCCGGAGTCGAAGCTCAAAAACAATGTTTGCATAAATTCATGTAAAATAATTGGTTTAATAAAATTTAATATAAAAAAAAAAAAATGTTTGTTTTGAATTGGAAAGGAGGATTGATTCGAGATCGGAGAAAATATGGAATTGAAATAATTAATTGCCGCAATCGCTATCAACTTTCTTATTTTCTATGGAATCTCAATATTTTGCATCATTGATTAAGTGTTAAAAACTAAGATGATTTTGTAAAATGCACTTGATGTCTAAAATTTATAATTTCTAAGTTATTTTAGATAGTTTGTAAAATCTACCAATTTAGCGTTCATCTTTAAAAATTAATAATAATTAAACTATTGTTTGTAGAATTAATTTGATCAATCAGAAGAACTCTTAATTGGACATTAAAGAATTTTATTTAATCATAAAAATTCAAATTCTATATCAGGATGACCATAATAATTGTTTATTTCTGAAAATCAAAAAGTTGTTAATACTTAACTCATTTTTTTCAAATGGAACATGGTATAAATTTTAGTATTTTTAAATTCTACATAAAAATCTAATAGGAGTTTATTAAATATTCCCTATATTTAAAATGAATAGTTTTTTAAATAAAAAATATTTTAAATTTCACTCATCACTCGTCTAGATCTTAATTATTTGAACATAATAAATAATAAGATCTAGACGAGTGAAATTTAAAATATTTTTTATTTAAAAAACTATTCATTTTAGATATAGGGAATATTTAATAAACTCCTATTGGATTTTTATGTAGAATTCAAAAATACTAAAATTTATACCATGTTCTATTTGAAAAAATTGAGTATTAACAACTTTTTGATTTTCAGAAATAAACAATTATTATGGTCATTCTGGATATAGAATTTGAATTTTTATGATTAAATAAGATTCTTTAATGTCTAATTAAGAGTTCTTCTGATTGATCAAATTAATTCTACAAACAATAGTTTAATTATTATTAATTTTTAAAGATGAACGTTAAATTGGTAGATTTTACAAACTATCTAAAATAACTTAGAAATTATAAATTTTAGACATCAAGTGCATTTTACAAAATCATCTTAGTTTTTAACACTTAATCTAATGATGCAAAAATATTTGGGGGATTCCATAGAAAATAAGAAAGTTGATAGAGATTGCGGCAAAGCAGAAAGTGTCCAAAAGTTGTTAATAATTTATTTAAAAAGAGCATATTACAAAACATAAATATGTCAAAGTTCAAAACTTTCTCTCAACTCTCTAGATGAAAACTTTTAATGAACGAGTTCTGTGGAACACCCTGTATATTTGTTTATGTTTATTTGCATCAAACAGAAGACAAATTCATTGATTTCTCTTTACAAAATGTTATGCCCTAGTATTTAGTAATTTATTCTTCTTTTTCGAAATAAAAATAATATATGTATAAAATATATTGTGAGAAAATCCCGCAAGGACGTTTTGGGCACGTCTTTTGCAGACCTGGAGGTCATTTCACAAACACAACACACACACTCTCACACATACAGGGACACCATTAAATACTTAACAAGAGAGTGAGAGAGATAAAAGTGAATTGAACATATCCGTTCCATTTCCCGCTAAGGTAAAGAAAAAGATACATACATACAATAAAATAATCCTCACTTAAAAAAAAAGGAATGATTTAAATAAAACAAAATAAAAAATAAATAAATAAATAGCCCAGACAAGTGCAAGTCGGGCTGTATATCGAAGGTTCCGTATTTAATATATTAGTACCTGGAGGCACCGAGCGATGCTCGGTAACTTCTTCCTTCAGTTAAAAGCTTTATTTTAATATTATTTTTAAATTAATTTAAAATTCTGATAAAAAGGTCGATTTTTATATGAGAGCCATTTTCAAATATAAAAAAATATAATATTCGGCCACTGAACCCCCCCCCCCCCCCCCGCTCGACCCCACCCCCGAATCACTCACCACTGCACCCGACCTCCTGAACCTGTTTTGATTCAACCATATGATTCATTTTTATTCATCCAATTGTTAATAAATAAAACCTATCAAAATGTGTTGTTTTTTCAGAAAATTGAGACCTGCTTATGCGAAATATATTTTTAAATAAATTCTTGATTATTTTTTATTCTATTAAATAAATAAAGTTCTTTATAAAAACAATTATAAAAAGTTTATTAATATTTCTAACGTTTAGGGAGAACAAAATATGTTAAAATACACAATCACAATACTTCTTCAAGGCCTTTGAGAATAAAGGATTTACCCGGCCCATTGTCTGCCTGAGCACAAAAGGAAAAGGGAAACCTTTTTTTAAAACCCTAAGAATGGGATTTGTCTACCTGAGAATAATTAATTTGATTACGAAAAAAACCATCAAAAACAATTTTGTCGAAGATGAGACCGTGACAGATCGAATTGTCACCCTAAGAACCCCTTAACTCGTGAATTTCATTAAAATCGGTAGAGTCGTTTTCAAAATAGAACCAAGATACAAATATATAAACAAATAAATAAATATAAATATACAAATATACAATTTTTGCTCGTTTAATAAGAGTAGATGTATATTAGGTATATATATATTGTACCTACTACCTGACGAACCGATAATATTATAGTTAAAAGCGATATATTAATATTATCTTTCATTTTAAACTCTGTAAAAAGGTCGAGTTTTATTTGCATCCGGAATTAAGTAAAATTGAATTAACCTTTTTTCCCACGTTCCAGTCATCATCCAGACATCGCTGTGCACAAAGTTTTGATTTTAAGTTCTAATAAATTCTTTTATTCGGAATTTCTGGTTTTATTATCTATTATTATTATGTTTATTGGATAAAAAATACTTGGTAGGGTTCACATTAAGATATAAAAATAAAACGAATTTATTTTTGGAGAGACTTTAATCTCGATATATATATTTCGGGTGGCTAACCCATCTTCAGGATTATCAGAAAGTAAAAAAATATATATATCGAGATTAAATTCTCTCCAAAAATAAATTCGTTTTATTTTTATATCTTAATGTGAAACCTACCAAGTATTTTTTATTCAATAATTTTAAAAAATGTTTCTTCAAGTACCGACACCAAATTCCTTAAAAACGATTATTATTATGAGCTACCTTTGCATCGATTGAGTTGTACAATTACGTCTTCAATAGAAAATGCCTCTAATTAATTAAATTTCATAATTTTATAAATATTTGAGGGTATCCGAAATTTGAGGGTGAGACCCTACCAGATCGATCTGTTGACTCTAAAACCACCTAATCCTTAATTTTCATCGTTAGAGCCGTTTTCGAGAAACCAATTCTATATAAATATATAAATACAAGAAAAGGTCATTTAATAGTACCGTATAATAGAAAAAAAAAAGAAGAACAAACGAGACAGGAATGCATCAACATTAACCAAGAAAACCTAGAATGAGTTAAGGAATTCCGCTACCTAGGAATTAAAATAACATGGGATGGGAAGAGAGAAAACGAAATTAAATCAAGAATTGCCCAAGCAAAAATGGGGTTTAATACAAAACAAAAACTACTATGCTCCTCCTCAATCAGCTTAGAAAACAGGAAGATGCTATTGAAGACATATGTATGGAGCATAGCCATGTACGGGTGTGAAACCTGAACAATTAGAAAAGCGGAGAGAAAGAGATTGGAGGCTTTCGAAATGTGGTGCTACAGAAGAATGATGAATATCAAATGGATGGATAAAATTACAAATGAAGAAGTTCTTGGAAGAATCGGAGAAAGAAGAACCTTGTGGAAGAGTCTGAAGAAGAGAAGAGGTCAGATGATGGGGCACACACTGAGACATGGGGGACTGCTTAGGGATATCTTGGAGGGGGAGGTGGGAAAGAAAAGGGGAAGGGGAAGACCCAGATTAGAATATTTCAACCAAATAATTGGGGATATGGGATGCCAGACATTTAGAGAGGTCAAACAGCTGGCGGGGGACAGAGTCGAGTGGAGACGGATTGTTGCATCAAACCAGTCTTAGGACTGTATACTCAATGATGATGATGATGTATAATAAAATATAATTAAAAGATTTCTGACCCCTGATCTAGACCACTCTGTATATGAAAATTGCTTATAATATTTGTTAGTTATCAAAGATGACAAAAGTTTCCTATTCTGTGTCTGCTCTGACGTAACATTCTTGCTAAATTGGCGTCATTTTGTTTTAAAATAGCAAAATTGTAACATGTAGCTAGGGTTTTTCTTTTTCATTATTTTTGTATTTTATAACTTCTAGGAAAAAGTACAAAATTCGTAGGATAAACCATAGCCTTGTTTCGGGGACTGTCCCCGGAAATCGGGACCGAATGGTCACCTTAGTTATATCCAAGGCGGAAAGATGCCTAATAGAAATGGCTCTTTAGCTCGTTTGTCTGATATGGGTATGGATATAACGAGAATGTCTTTGACAATGAGCTAGCTCTATGTACGTATGCACGTATGTGCTCATTTAGGAACTTGCCTGTCTGTCTGTCAAGGTCACAATCCCGTGATTAAGCACGTTAATCGGCTAATTGACTAACAAGCAGCGAAGAGGAGTCAATTTAAAAATAGTTAAAGGAAAAAAAGACAGAGCGAATTGAATAGAGCCAGCCGCCTGACCCTCAACAAAGAAACAACAATTCATCTAATTTCCTCTCAATTGAATACAATTAATATTATCCAACAATATTAAGACGAATTCAATATAATGTTTTTTCATTCTTTTTTTTTTTGGTTTTCGTTAAAAAATTAAAAAAACATTCCAGAGACTTTAATGCGAGACTTTAATGCTTCCATAATGAGAGTGATATTTTTAGAAATTCATTAAAATAAAATAAACTGATGTGTCCATCAACATAAATTTACCATACAACTGGCCCATCTATTATATTTAATATTTAATCTTCCAGCGGGCGCACTGTGTAATTTCCCTTGAGCGGGCGCTTGTCGTAAATATTAAGTCATCAAATTTTCTCCATGTAAATGGTGTCTTCTTTATATTAATGTTAGAGAATTGCTGTAAGATTATGAAAAATGATAAATGACAGTATTTTTATATTTGACTTTCTTAAACAAAAAAACGAAACAACACTAAATATTTCTCCTAGCTCTTTTTGTGTAAGCGGCCTACGAGCCATAATAGAACACGTCTAAAACCAAAAAATACATTTAGCTATAAAAAGAAACGATATAAAATGAGAAAAAATTAGTTTATTTAATATACTTTTACTTTAAGGCGCGTGTCGTAAAATTTACGCTCAACGGGAATTCTCAAATATCAATTAATAACAAAAGCTTCTAAGCACACTGTAGTTTAGAAAAACCCTGAGCCTCGAATAGCACAGAGCTCGATTCTTGATACTAAGTGGTAAAAGTGGGGGAAGCGATAAGGCGCCCGCTGGAAGGTTAATAAAATAACTTATAATCATTTACAAAAGAATTTGCCCCTCCTTAATTTTTTATTAGATTTCAACCAAAATATAATCAGCTCTTAATCTCCATACTAAATAAGCTGACGTGTTCTGATGTGGCCATCCACTTGACTTTACCATACAACCTGGCCTCTCACTTATATTTAATAAAATTATTTGTAATCATGTAAGGGGGGGGGGGGGTTAGTTTTTGAATTTTTAGATTACTGTGTGCCCGCTGATTATGTATACAAAATTTGGTACAAGAGCCTATATTTTCATTTTTTGACCCCGTCCCCCACTAATTTTGGGCGGTTAGTTTTTGCATTTTTAGACTTCTAGGGTCCCAGTGATTATGTATACAAAATTTGGTTGAGTTTGGAACAAGAGCATATATTTTCATTTATTGACCCTACACCCCCCTCTCCTCATCAATTTAGAGCGGTTAATTTTTGCATTTTTAGACTTCTGGGGTCGCACTGATTATGTATACAAAATTTGGTTGAGTTTGCTCAAATGGCCTAGATTTTTAATTTTTAACCCCCCCCCCCCTCCTTCCACCCCCCTTAATTTTGGGTCGATATGCACCAAAATCTAATTAGCTCTTAATCTCAATGGACAAAACTACGTGTAAAATTTGGTTTCGATATTCACACTAGTTTTTGAGCTAGCTCGTCCTCAAATATTTGGTAACGCACAGACTAATGGACACGCAACCAGACAGACTAACTAACTAACAGACATTTTGACAAAACAATTATTTTCACGAAAAATATAATTTTTTCGATATTCACTTATTAGAGCTTTTTTGTAGAGCGAAATGCCATGGTTTAGCTCAATTTTTTTAATCAAAATTGTTTAAGCCGTTTTTGAGATATTTCGAAAAAAAGAAGCAAAAACCCAATTTTTTCATGCACGATTACAATAATTGACCATACCCTGTATGGTAAAGTAAAAAACTATATGAAATTTCGTTTTGATATTCAGGCTAGTATTTAAGCTAGAACGTATACAAAACTTTTTAAAGAACCTACTATCAGACATCTTGACAAAATCATTAATAGCTCGTAAAATATAATTTTTTCGATGTTCACTCTTTAAGGCTTTTTTATACACCAAAATACCATGGCTTCGGTTTTTTATCAAAATAGTTTCAGCCGTTTTTGAGATATTGCGTAAAAACGAAGCAAAAAAACACGTTTTTTTATGCAGGATTACAATAATTAACCATAAAGTAAAAATATCGAGGAGACTTTAATTTAATGCTTCTATAATGACAGTAATATTTTTGTTATTCAATCACAAAAATAATATTCGAATACGATACCTAGTAATAATAATAAGATGAAGAACGTGACGAAGCAAGCTTTGCAAGGTAATTTTTTATTTTAATTATTGTTTACTTAATCAACCACTTATTTTGTTATGA